>CM023454.1:167642829-167780181 GCA_013339765.2 Haemaphysalis longicornis | reverse complement strand
TTTGAGCTGTTCAATTTATGTGCAAATCACTCCCTCCTGGGAAGGCCTAAGAAACAACGGCGTCTCCGATTAAATCATGCGATCACCTCCAGCCTTGCATGCAGCTTGTTTGCCTTTATATAACCATTCTCTTCAGCGTAACGTGACTCAATCTTGGCGCTAGGGAAATACAACCCTTCATTGCTACCCTTGAGCGGTCTAGTGTATAAATGTACAAACTGGTCCGAAAGATCTGGATGTGCACTGATGCACTTTTCGTGTTGCGTTTCCGGGTGGATGATGCACAGCCTCAACTCATTCGAAAATGGCCAATCAAGAAATTCGTCATATCTGCCTTTGTGCAGCTGAAACGTCAAGTGAAGGGTAACATGGCCATCCTTAGCTTTCATTTCAATTCCCCAAGATACTAAATAGTGCTGTAGATATGCTTTTTCGCCCCTTTCCGCGCCCAACCTCTTTCTATTGCTTTTGCTTTGTTTCCTGCGTAGTCTGTTAGAGTCCACCTGTGTGTTTTCGGATTAATTACCACCATCGATAATTCTGAGGATATCGTCGTCGTCATTGATTCCGTTTTTTCATTCAAAAAGGCTTTCACCTCACGTGCCTTACTGTCCACTGATTCTAAAGTGCTCGCGGTGGCTGCTCTCAATTTTTCCTGAAGTTCATCGTTGTAATGAGTAAGCTGATGGCCCATTTCAACGAGTTGTGTTCTTCTGGGAATCAAGCTCCTCTATTAGCTTTGCAAGCTTTACGTCTAGTGCACCTACCTGCCCTGTAACATTTTTTTCAAGCTTTACCAGCTGTTCATTTTCCTTTTCTGCAGGCATGAGTGGTTTTTGTGGCACTGAATTCTCTACAGGCGCCGTACATTTGAGTGTACATTCGTCGCGACATACTATGGTTGCTAAGCATAGGAAGAATTTTGACGGGTGCTGTAGCGGAGAATAATCAGGCTTCTTCAGCTGGAAGGATTACTCCGCAGCCGCTGGTTTCGTTCCGGCAGGGAATCTGCGGGATGAAGAGAAAGCGAAAAAAGTTAGAAATACAAAGAACGTTCTATCGTTTAATTGAAATACGAACGGAGCGCGTAGCTTTCAGTATATGCCACGCATTCGGGCGACGTAGGCGCAGAGTGAACAAGTGACGAGAGTTCGTTACCGACGTTGATATGGAAACGCTGTCGTTCGGCGTGTGGGCGTTTTCGTTTAGTCTTCCCACCGCGTGCGGTGCCCGCTCACGCAAGCGTTATGTAACCGTCGCTGCACGGAGGGAATACAGCACACGTAGCTGTATTTCGTTATTTTTTATTTCATGCTGAGCGCCCAACGCACGATGTATGTAAATACTACGGTCTTTCCATATCAAAATTGGTCAGCAACTCTCGTAACTTGTTTGCACTGCGCATAAACGGACCGTCCCCGGGATGCGCAGCATTTACCGAAAGCCACACGCTCCGTGGTTTGCATTTCAATAGATCACGATAGTACACCTCCTTACTACCTTAAGTACAGGCTGTTTGGCAGGCATTTCTTGCCTTGCGTTCGTGTTATTAAAAGAGTACTCTTGGTAGCGCCGATCAACGAAAAATTAAGCAGTGCAAAACGTTTCAACGCGAGATATTACAAAATGATTCCGAGATTACAAAGTGATTCTTTGTATAAATGTTTATGCTGGGGGGCCTGTAACGGTGCGGTGCTTGGATCAAGAACAAATTTACTTCCTGCACCTAGTTTAGGCTGAAGCGTGGGCAAGTTGATACATTACAAAAAATAAAACCGCGAAACCCAGGACGCACATGACATAAGAAAAAAAAAACAGAGCGCCCACTTACAATTAAATTAATTACCCGAAGGCAGTATTTTTATTCCACATTTTTAAGCTAAAGAAAGACAAAACAAAGAAACCGAGACTGCTGGTTACAAAAGAATTATGAGTAAACGCACGTGCTTGGGTTCTCTTTCAGGGATAGAAAAATACTACAAAATGGTTGAAGACAAACGTAGACGTACATTCGTACAGTGAAGATAATGGCCGAGTAGATAATTGCGAGGTCGTAATAGCCAAAACAGCACGAGAGCCTAAGAGGCATTTAGAAGTTTGTCGGCGGCGTGCACCTCTAGGCAATGAGCTTCTTTAACTATATTTTTTAGGTCGGAGTACTTTAGGGGCCGGTCTTGTCGTCGTAGCTCGCTCGGCGTCACGCACTTAAACAGAGGCTTCGTATGGAAAACCGCTTCCGCTCTCCTGGATCAAACATCGGTTCCGCGCGTCTCGAAGCTAAAGCCTATCTCATCGCACGAAAGCGATACAGGGTGGCATTAGCACAGTGTTGGGGGTGATCTTCGCACTGTTACGTTGCCACAGACCCAGGCTAGACTGCAAAAAGGTACACAATATTAAAAATAAGAAAATCATCAATAATTATCGCATTAATAACCACACGTGATTGAAAATATCCAGTGTTTATTTATAGGGCTTCCAAGAGGCTGCGGCGTGACCTCTTAACTCCATTCGGTGTGAAAACTAAGCAGAACCTGAAACTAATTACGAGAGGGTGCCAGAGCCACTCTGGAGAATCACTGTTCTGCACTTGAGACGTTCCGTTGATTTGGGCTGTCCTAGTTTCCTAGTTGTGTTTCTTTACTGACATGGTGAGTCCAGTATTTGGCGATTACAGAACTCGGACGTGACAATGCACTGTGGTTGCAGGACAAAAAACAACGTAAATTTTTTCCAAACGCTAATAGAAAGTACAGCTTGGAAATGGAACAAGACGACAATTCCAACTTGTGATACAAAGAAGGGTGAAGAAATTCTTAACAGTTTTCCAAGTGCTCTTGAATGTGCTCTTGTGAGCTCTGCTGTCAAGGGAGGAGCTGCTGATAGTTTAAAGAAATTAGTCAATTCTGTCGTTCTGTATTTAAGTCTCATAACACATCTTGTTTTCTGGCTCTTGAAAAACTGCTCGGTTTAAATGCCGTCACGAGCAGTCGGAGGAGGGATATATACGCTGTGACTATTAGTAAAATCCTCACCCCCTTCCTTACAGGAGATACGCGGAAATAAGCATTCGTTATTTTTAACATGGCCCGTACTGATAACAAGAAAAAAGACTTCAATCGATCGCGTTCTCTTACTGATTCTAGAATGTAGTTAACCAAGTTCAGATAACTTGTTGGTGGAGTACAAACGAGAATATTTGATTTATATACCCTTGCAGCAAGCCGTTGGGTTTTACACAGCTAATAATGATTTGCTGAAGTTTGCTGGTCAACACAATTTTAGCATATCTGATGATTGGTCGTAATTAGGTTTTTAATGCCAAATATTCTACTTCAGGTCTAGCACTGTATACCCTATTGCCGCGAACCATACATTGGGTTTGTTTAGTTGTGTTTTGCTTTTACCGCCCGGCTGCGCTGGTCTGTGTTATCTCTGCGCCAAGGGAAGCGCGTGTTCCATTCTTTCTTTCTGTGCCGCATGTGTTATCTGTTGTGATAGGGAGAGCATTCCGATCTAACGTGAACAGCCCAGAATAATCTTCTTGGATCTACTATGTTCTCGATGCGAATCGATGTTTCGAGAACCACGCGCGCCGAGAGATAAAAACCTGCAGTGCGGACGCCGGGGCATTCGATTCGACGACACTCGCCTGTGCAAGTCACTTTGTTGACCGCTGCTTCGCCGCCTCTGTATTCTTTTGAGTTGTTAGGGGAGCACAAGTTCGCTTTAATAAACTTGTTTCTTTTCCAAAACAACTGCGTCGTCCCTGGCTTCGTGACATCTGGTAGAGGTGCGGGGTACGCACCCTTCATGCCCACTACAACCTCTGGAAGCCGACAAGCCAGCCCCAAACAGAGAAAGCCGCCGACTGCAAGGAGTGCTACCCAAGTTCGGTCTCATGCCAGAAGAGCCCAAGAGAAGGAACGCTGCAACCAACACCATGTTGCAAGAAACAACGTCGCCAATCGTCCTGAAGCAGCCCCGGGAACCGCCATCGTTCCGGGGAGCCACCGCTGAAGGCCCCGAAGAAGGTTGGAGAAGCTGGAGCGCGTCCGCATCTTCAACAGGTGGGACGACGAAGAAACTTTCCGCCATGTTTTCTTTTACTTAGAAGATGCTGCTCGAACTTGGTTCGAGAACCATGAGAGTTCTTTGACCGACTGGACTCAATTCAAAAGAGAGTTCTTTAAGACCTTCACTACCGTGTTGAGAAAAGAACGAGCTGCACGTTTGCTTTAAACTCGAACGCAGCACCCCAACGAAGGGGTCGTCATTTTCGTTGACGAGATGAAGCGACTTTTCGCCGTGCGGACCCTGAAATGACCGAAGAAAAGAAGCGCAGGTTTCTAATGCGAGGAGTGAAGCAAGAGCTTTTTGCTTGTCTAGTCCGTAACCCTCCGAAGACAGTGGCGGAATTCGCGTCTGAGGCAGCCGCGATGGAGAAGACGCTAGAAATTCGAACAAGGCAGTACGACCGCCCTGTCAACGCGCTGTTCTCGGAGACCATCGGTGCCGCAACTGGAAGCTCCGATACATTGCGCGAGACCATTCGAGCAGTGGTCAAGGAGGAGCTTCAGAAGCTTTTTCCAACAACGCCGCAACCTCAAGTGGCTTCTCTGACTGATGACGTCATCCGTGAAGAGGTTCAACAGGCGCTGGGAACTTCTATGCCTTCAGAGGCACCCCGTCAGCCCCAAGCGATGACCTACTCCGCAGCTCTTCGTCAACCCCGCCCTGCTCCAACCCGTCGTCAAGAGGCCCAGCCATACCGCCGTCCAATGCCGCCCGCCCGACGCCCTGTAGACCAATACCAGACGCCAAGGAAGACCGACGTGTGGAGAACGCCCGATAATCGCCCGCTGTGCTACCACTGCGGAGAGGCCGACCACATCTACCGTCGCTGCCCTTACAAGAGGCTCGGTCTTCGAGGATTCTCCGTCGACGCACCGTGCCCCCTAACCGGCCAGCGCCCTACCGAGATCGACGAATACCTGTCCAACACCAACCGAGGACCAGCCCGCTCACACCGTCGCCGATCGCCGTCGCCCTACCCATACCAGTCGCCCAACCGCCGTAGCAATGCTGATTCGCACGTGGAAGGTCCCCCAGCCCACGCAGGGGAAACTAAAAGCAGCAACTTCTGGAGGTGAAGTTGCTCCACGGCGAAAAATGGAAACCCTCCAACGACGCAAGGACGCGCTGAAGACAGTGATTCACGACATGCCCTCATCCCGACGACCCGACCTAACCCTGACGAGACTCCCGAACACGACGACAGCTACACGGCGCGACGCGCACCCGACCTGACCGAGACGTCCGTTGAGAAGACGACGACAACGACGATGCACAGTGCCCTACCGTCAACACGTACAAGCAGGGATACGGACGCCCCGACGAACCCGGAACTCGAGGAAGACTGCATCTGACGTCAAGGTGTCCATCGACTGCCTTGACGTAGTCCCCTCGTAGACACGGGAGCTGACTATTCGGTAATGAGCGGACCATTGCGTCTAAACTGAAGAAAGTTATGACCAGATGGGACGGTCCGCACATACGCACAGCAGGAGGCCACCTCGTGACGCCAAGTGGAACGTGCACATCGCGCATCACCATAGATGGCACAACGTACCCTGCGGCGTTCGTCGTTCTGCCTAACTGCTCCCGCGACGTAATTCTTGGATTTGACTTTTTGATGGACAACGGTGCAATAATCGATCTGCAGACTAAGTCCATAACTTTTTCCCCCATCACTCCATCACGCCAGAACCGAACCCCGAACGACGGGCTGCTGTAAAGATTGCCGATGATCATGTCACCCTGCCACCCCGCGCAAGCTTGATGGTCGCAGTCTACTGTGAAGATGCTGCTCCTGACATCGACGCTATCGTAGACACTGATCAAAGGTGCTTCTCGACCGTGGTGTGTCTGTCGCAAGAGGCATTGCGCGCTTCAAGGAACACCAATCCCACATTTTGGTTACTAATTTCACCGAGGAGTACCAGCATTTAAACAAGGGCGCGGCAATTGCGTTCCTCGAAGAAACGCAAGAAGCAAGTGACGTGATCGCGGTCGCCGACTTTGAACGCACACCCGTAGAAACCTTCAAGCTCCCGCAGGCATTCGACGTGAATCCGGCGCTACCGCAAGAACAACGGAAAAAATTATTGGCTTTGCTGCGTCACTATAGCGAATTTTTTCGTCGAGCGCAAAACTACGTCAGACCCCTCTAGCGAAGCACCGAATAATAACTGAAGATGGAGCCCGACCTACCCGACAGTCACCGTGCCGCGTCTCTTCCCACGAGCAAAAAGCCATCAGGACTCAAGTCGACGACATATTCAGCGGCGACATGATACAGCCATCGAAAAGCCCCTGGGCTGCGCCCGTCATACTCGTAAAGAAAAAGACGGACATTAAGGTTTTCGTTGACTACCGGCGACTAAACAAAATCACGAAAAGGACGTGTACCCCTCCCCCGAATCGACGACGCCCTCGACCACCTCTGCCACGCGAAGTACTTCTCATCGATGGATCTGAAGACAGGCTACTGGCAAATTGAAGTGGACGAGAGAGACCGAGAGAAGACTGCATTTATAACCCCGGACGGCCTATACGAGTTCAAGGGGATTCCGTTTGGGCTGTTCACAGCACCAGCGACGTTTAAAAGACTCATGGACACTGGGCTAGCTGGCCTTAAGTGGCACACCTGCCTCGTATACCTCGACGACGTAGTGGTGTTCGCCCGGACTTTCGACGAACACCTTGAAAAGGTTGGAGTCTGTACTCGAGGCCATTCGTACGTCGGGGTTGACGCTGAAGCCTGAAAGTGCCGTTTCGCATACGGGGAACTCAAGTTCTTGGGCCACGTCGTCAACGCCGCGGGAGTCCTACCTGACCCGGCAAAAACTTCGGCCATTGCGAACTTCCCAAGGCCGAAAGACAAGAAGGGCGTGCGAAATTTCTCGACTATGCGCGTGCTACTGACGCTTCGTCGCAAACATCGCCCGCATTGCAGAGCCACTCACGCGCTTGACGAAAGATAGCACCCCTTTCAGCTGGGAAAACGACCAAGAAAAGCATTCTGCGAGCTGCAAAAACGCCTGCAAAGCCCGCCCGTGCTCGCTCATTTCGACGAAAATGCCGAAACGGAAATGCACACGGACGCCAGGCTTGGGTGCCGTCCTTGTCCAAAAGCAAAGCGGCTGCGAAAGGGTAATCGCCTATGCCAGCCGTGGTCTGTCGAAGGAGGAGAAAAACTATTCTGCCTCTGAGAAAGAGTGCCTGGCTATTATATGGGCGATTTCAAAATTTCGCCCATACGTGTATGGAAGGCCATTCAAGGTTGTAACAGACCACCATGCGCTGTGTTGGCTCGCCAATTTGAAGGACCCCTCTGGCCGTCTTGGGCGGTGGAGCTTGCACCTGCAGGAGTTCGGAGTTACAGTCGTTTATAAATCCGGCTGGAAACGCTCCGACGCCGACTGCCTGTCCCGCGCCCCTTCGACCCACCACCACAAGACTCTGATGAAGACAGCGCGTTTTCGGGATCGTGACGGAGAGCGACCTAGCCGCCCAACAGCGTGCCGACCCCGACTTACGCGTCATAATCGAGTACCTCGAGGGATGCAACGTTGCCGTTCCTAGGACCTTCAAACGCAGCTTACCAGCATTCAGCCTGAGAAACTCCGTCCTCGTGAATTTCAGCCCCGGAACAAGAACGAATTACCTTCTCGTCATCCCCGCGGACCTTCGTGACGAAATTTGTGGAAGCGTGCCACGACGACCCGTCTTCCGGACATCTGGGCACAGCCCGCACTATTGGAAAAATCAAGGCGAGGTACTACTGGCCCGGCCTTACCTCTGATGTCACCCACTACGTCCGGAGCTGCCGTGACTGCCAGCGACGAAAAACGCCGCCGACAACACCCGCCGGACTTCTGCAACCGATCGCCGTCCCATCGAGACCATTTCAACAGATTGGAATGGACCTTTTAGGCCCGTTCCCTGCGTCACGATCACAGAACAAGTGGATTGTCGTAGCGACAGACTACATGACGCGCTACGCAGAGACCGCCGCTCTTCCGAGGGGGACTGCACAAGAAGTGGCGAAGTTCTTTATATGCCAAGTTGTGCTGCGACATGGAGCCCCGGAAGTCCTAATCACGGACCGCGGAACGGCATTTACTGCGGAGCTGATGCAAGGAGTATTACGCTACAGCAACACGGATCACCGAAGAACGACCGCGTACCACCCCCAAACGAACGGACTAACAGAACGTCTGAACAAGACAATCGCAGATATGCTGTCAATGTACGTTGACGTTGAACATAAGACTTGGGATGAAGTTCTCCCGTATGTCACGTTTGCGTACAACACGGCTATCAGGAGACGACGCAGCTGACGCCGTTCGAGCTTGTCTACGGTAGAAGGCCGACTACGATGCTCGACGCCATGCTTCCGCGCGTAGAAGACGACGACCTCAACGCCGACGTCCACGGATATTTCAATGTGCGGAGGAGGCCCGCCAGCTCGCTCGAGTTCGTATAACGGACCAGCAGCTGGTGGATGCGGGCCGCTACAACCTCCGACGCCGAGACGCCGAGTACCAACCAGGGGATCGTGTGTGGGTTTGGACTCCCATCCGACGACGCGGACTCAGTGAGAAGCTCCTGCGACGGTATTTCGGACCCTACCAGATTCTACGACGTGTTGGCCAACTTACCTACGAAGTGATCCCCGATGGTGACTCCGGCACATCACGACAACGCACGCGGCCTGAAGTCGTTCACGTGGTTCGCTTAAAACCTTTCTACGGACGATGACGAACTTTTATTTTTATTTGTTCGGACTGTCGCTTATGTTAGCATCGGGTCGATGCACTCTTAAAGGGGGGGTAATGCCGCGAACCATACATTTGGTTTGTTTATTTGTGTTTTGTTTTTTACCGGCCGGCTGCGCCGGTCTGTGTTATCTCTGCGCCAAGGGAAGTGAGTGTTCCATTCTTTCTTTCTGTGCCGCATGTGTTATCTGTTGTGATAGGGAGAGCATTCCGATCTAACGTGAACAGCCCAGAATAATCTTCTTGGATCTACTATGTTCTCCATGCGAATCGATGCTTCGAGAACCACGCGCGCCGAGAGATAAAAAGCCTGCAGTGCGGACGCCGGGGCATTCGATTCGACGACACTCGCCTGTGCAAGTCCCTTTGTTGACCGCTGCTTCGCCGCCTCTGTATTCTTTTGAGTTGTTAGGGGAGCACAAGTCCGCTCCAATAAACTTGTTTCTTTTCCAAAACAACTGCGTCGTCCCTGGCTTCATGACAATATGAATTAGGTTGTAATCGGCAAGCACAACTTTAGCTCAACTTCAGGTGTAATCGCCGAGCACAACTTCAGGTTGTAAAGCAGAGCGCCTTGGTCCAAACAATATCTTTTTTATGAAGTCCTGCGTATCGCCTAAACTTAATACGTGTGACGGCATGCCAGCTATCCCTCATTAACAAATTATTCCCGCGCAATATGCACATTTTTTCAAAGTTACCCCAAAGATCTTCTGGCCTAACTACACACATAATCTACATGTTTATTCCAGTGTTGATCTCGGGTCAGCTTCAAGTCTAAGTTTTTAAACGTAGAAACTCATTTTAACAAGACACCTTAAATAGGATAAGCATAGTCAATAAGGCCTCGCTTTGTTGTGATCATGTATAGTCCGCCTTTTTTCTAGGTGTTCAAAACCCTTCGCCAGATGTCACACAAGTATTCAATTTTTGCAGGATAAAATTTAGTTCGATATGATCACGACGCGTTTGAATGGGTTGTCTGCGAACAGTCAATTGACAATCTGCGAACAGTATGATGGGATCAACAATGTCTTGTAACATGTAATCATAAACAGTTGATATAACGGAAACACAATCAACTTCCTTGGAGTACACCAGACTCTAAAAGCGAGCAGAAATATTTCACATTCGACCAACTCGGCTATGACTTCTCTAAACTTCTCTTTTTGTCATACCTTTTTCATAACGAAAAGTTATGAAGAAAATTATTCCGACCACTGTGGGTTGTTCATTAAAAAAATAATTGAGAATATGAACTTATAGTACGATACTTTGTCGAAGGTTTTGGCAAGGCGTAGGAATATTATGTCTGTTTTGCCTCGACTATCTATTGTGTACAAGAGAGACTTGATAGCATTAATGAGTGGAGTTACGGTGGAGTCTCTGACGAAATCCTTGTTTCCATTTGTTTAGAATATGGAAATAGTCAAGCTTTACGACTAGTTTCTCAGTCATCCATAATGTTCAGAAAATTTCGGACAAGTGCTAGTAGGGAGATCGGGCTATAACTTGTAACTTCTTAATTTCTGCCACTTTTATTATTTAAAATATTTTTGCCAAAGGGAGGATCTTGTTACAAATTCTTCCCCACGTTTATTATTTCATTTGCCTGTACTATCTCCCAAACAATATTTACCAACCCTGCCAATACCAGAGCACCCATATAAAAGTGGGGTGAACCCGCTAATACGGGGCCGTGGGCCTTTCAGCCTTGGTTACATAGGAGTGACTGCTCTTGAAAGGCTTTAGATACCTCGATTGACGACTCGGGGGTTACAAGGAAGGTCACCTTCACCACGAATCACCGGGGCGGCACTGCCCGTCAACCTCAAAGGAAAGATGAAGTTGAAGTTAATATTAATTATGGAAATCGTGAAGCAGAACGCAATCGCCGAGAGAGCCGGAATGATATGGTGACCACCAAATGCCACCGGGTCCGAGAACGAGTTATGGACTGCTTCGGGGCCCCTGTTATACTTACGCACACAAAGTATTTCAAAGTAATGCTTTCTACCTCTTACAGCCAACGGTTCTTTTGTTGTGAGCGGGACAAGAAACTCCAAAAGCGCTGCGGAGGTTAAGCGTGGTTATCATACACGGAACAAAGTGTGGATGGCGCGGAAATTTACCCAGCGTTCCCTGCGCGCTCATGTCGGCTGGCGGATCGGCACAAACCGTCTTTTTCGTCCACTTTAGCGATGACTGTTTTGGGCCTGTTTGGGCACAGCTTGGCGTTCTTTGGGCCCTTCCTACACACGCCTTGATTAACTTGTTCGACCGCACCTTCTGGGTAAACCGGAAACGACGGAATGAAGTGGTCGTCGGGAAACATACGTTAAAGATTGGTTTGTGGGGCGAGAAAACAAAATGCAGCGACCACATACAAAAATCTTGCCGCTAGACAAACGCTACCTTTTACGAACTGCTTGTCACGAAAAGGTATCCGTTTTCTAAACAGGTGAATATCATTCCTGTTGCGTTTTAACTGGTATTACAAAAGCGAAAGGAGCAACCGGTTCTGATAAATAGCGATTATAAGAGTTTCCTCAGCTTTCTTGCAATTCTCAAACTTACTAACCTAACTAGTTTAAATCGGCATGAATGGGAATCACTGAGCTCACATGCCAAATTGTTTGGGTATCCGTGCTAGTGTCGCGCGGTGGTATATCTCCGAGCTAGCACATCAGGATGGCTCGGTGTCACGGTCTCACCCTTCGAATGACGCTACCCGCCGTTTTCTTTCTGCCTACGCACGTCCGGGCTAAAGCGGCGGCGTCCACCGCTCTAGTGCGGCAGTAGCGGATGCTTCTCTATTCGGGACGCCGCCCCTGGGAATTCCAGGTAACGGCAGGAAGAATCACTGGTTTCACTCTTTGTAGAGCCACGTATGTGAATTCAAGTGACATCGCATTGGCAATTGCTTTAGGTGTAGTTTCCAGCTTTCCTTTCCATCCTCCTTCACAGCGCGGATTGGAGCCATTTTTCTGACTGTTATTCCACGCTCCCCACGTATGGTGATCGTGTGGTGGCAAGGTGGTCTGTTCATTCGCTGGGTGCCGTGCTCAACTAAAGCGCACGCAATATTTTTACTGCGAAACTGTTCTTGGTAGAGCCTTGTATAGAAAGAGGTGAGACAATGCGGACGCTGTGATGTGAAGAGAACATCAACAAGCGAGAGGTGAAGCAATCGCCAAGCATCTCAAAGCACTGAAAGATACGCAATAGTCCACCTGCAAAAATAAACGAATAGTATAAATCCCTTTCCCGTCGTGGTTAGCATGTGCGCGCCAGGGAATAGATGCTACATGGCAGCAAAGAACGACAGGAGTCGCGAAATCGTGCGCGTCATCTGCTGCCAGTCATGTTGTGCACATCTCGGACCATTCTGCTTGGGCACATGACGCGATCTTCAATTCTTCTCGAATAAGATCCTGGAAGCAGCAGTAAACGCACGTAAAAATGCCGCGTTATCGAGTGAACCCATTGTCACCTTGTGCAAAGAGATCTGCTGGCTTTGAAAAGTTCACTGAAGCTTACTTAGCCTTACCGTTAAGGAACGCCAGGCAAATGTGCTGTTAAAATCGGTGTTCGCGACGTAAAGTCAGTGAAGCTTGGCGAATTTTTTAAAAGTTACATTCAACGCTCCTAATGCGCGAAGATCGCACATTTGAAACGCGCTTGGTTCATAATATGGAAGCAACGGTCAATTCCTGTACGAGACAACTACCACGGTTTTCCTCAAATAGGCGAACCTAATGCATCCGCCATTATAACGCCTGTTACTTCGCACCTACGGCTGATTTTGCAACATCATTGACACGGTGTGGCTTAGTTGTATTCACGTCACGTAGAAACGTGTAGGCAGGACATCGTACTTTCAGAGCTTTCACACGCGACGCTGCCTTCCCGGTTGGTGTTAGGGCGCCTTTTTTGAGAGGAGTAAAAAAATTATCGCAACGAGTTTCTGTAACAAATGTCTGGACATGGCGCATAATTTATTCATTGGTCACCCGCCATTACGGCTTCTTCGCCTGGGGTGGCCGTTTTTGTCCTCTTTCCTCTTCTTCAACTCGTGGTTCACCACATATTCCTCGTCGGTGTTTTAGATGCGACTGCATCTCATTCACTCGCCTTGTCCCTCCATACTGCGTTGTTGTATTCTCCTCGCCGCGCGAGCTGCGCTCTCCGCCGCTCACCCCTCTCCTCTCCGATAGCGAACACTGTCTCGCGAGGGGCATTGGATTGGATTCGATTGGATTGGTTGGCTTGACTTGGCTTGGCTTGGCTTGGCTTATATTGGATTTGATTGGATTTGGATTAAAGTAGATTGTGTTGCATTGTGTTGCGTCATAGCCGCGCCACGTTGCGTCATAGCCGCGACAGGGGGTTCACGGCACGTTTAACCCGATGGGAGAATCAACCTAACGGAAACAACGACGGAACCTCTTATGCGTCGCATCTACACAGGGGTTCCCGCGAGGGGAGGTGGGAGAAATTTTTCTTTTCGCTTCCATGGTGAATCGGTTGTCTGTGGCTCCACCGTCCCGCGTGCACATGCGGCGTGTTTCTGAGTGTGGGGTTAGCCAACGTATGGGAGAGAAGCCAGTTGACACCAACATAGACGCATCTGTTCCTTTCATTCCGCTAGTCGGGTTTGAAGGAAGCGTGCAGGACAGCCCTGCGGGAGTACCTCGAAAGCCTTAACGCGCATTCCCACTGGCGATTCGCCACGTCGCGCGACGTCGGGAGATGGTGTGAATCGGTGAACCGACCATCGCGATTCGTAGCTTCGCCACCGCGGAGTCAGTCGCTTCGGACTGATATCTGTTGTCCCGCAAAGACATTGCAAAATCGGATACCCGGTCATGGCGCTTGAGTGGGATGACGTAGCAGGAAATATACGTTTTTTGCACCCGTCAATCCAAATGGCATGCTAGACGCCGCTGCCGGCCCGCGGAGGACCAGTCGCGATCGTTGGTGTAAACAAAAAACTCCCGCAAACTAATAAAAAAGGTACTAGCACCGACAGGGATCAAATCTGGAGTGAATAGAGAGCCCGGTGTCTTTCCGATAGAGCTACAAGCCCACGCGGACACCGGGGAGACAGTAGGTGCACTCACCGAGCCCATCTTTGGGTTTACTTCCTGCGTTATGGGCGAAAGCCACGTGATAGCGTCACGTGACCTCTCGCGCGGCTGTGCGCTCCGCCCATGGCACGTGTAGCGGCCGCGTGCGCGCATTGCCCATGCGCTAGGTATTTTCAAAAGTAAAGGAGGCTCACAGAAACGCATGAAATCGCACTTCTACGTCTCTGCCGATGATCTCATCGCCTCCGCCGGCAGCGGCAGAGACGGAGAAGTGCGATCGTCCAACACCGGATTTCATTTTCCTCCACTTCTATAAAAAACGGTATTCTGTCATGTGCTTCCCCAGTACACCTCAACCAAACACCGTTAATAAATCATAGATTGATTTCACCAGATCATACCTATTTGGGCTATTTAGCCTCTTCGAAGTATGCTGTGTTTAAAAGCATTTCACTGTTCTCTGGTTTCACTCTTTGTGGCGCCACGTGTATTAATTTAAGTGACACCGCATGCGTAATATTGTGGACGTCGTTAACAGCTTCTCTTTGCAATCGCCTTCACATGGTGGATAGGCGTGCATTTTTTATTTGTCACCTTTTCTAGTGTTTGAGGTCAGCACAAACCAAAGCAGACTCTTTTATTTAAACTTGGTAACGGTTTATTTTTGTTCGAGCCTGTTTGCGAATGCGAACATTAGAGTGCTGTCCAAACTTACCCGGAAGTTCCCTATGCTTCGTACCCGTAACACTTGCAATCAAAACTGCCCTACATACCACCTTCAAAAAACATGCAATTTCTACTTCGATAATATTGGCCTGCTTTAAACCCCACTTTGGTCCTTCATGTTGTCTCACCCTTACTTGGTACCAGCTAGTGCTATATTGATCTTCATCGCCCCGAATATGTTCTTCGTGCTCGCGTTTATTTTACTGTGCCTACTTATGTATATTTGCCCGTTTGTTTTGTTTAATTTTTATGACCCCTCTATATAATTCGTTCAGTAATTGTTCAAGCTTTCGTGTGCCAAAATCATTGCATTTGTTGGATGAACTTTATTTTTTGGTTTCAGTTTTTTAACTTTCTGTATTACTGTTTTTCGTTAAATTTTTTAGTGTACCTCGGCACTACACAAACCGATTGATTGATTAATTTATTGATTGATTGGTTGACAGATTGATTGATTGATCATTCTTGCCGTGTACATGGGGAGCAAAGGTTTTAGTCACTATTTAGTAGGCTGATTGTAATATTATGTACTTTATTGGGACAATAAGAACCATTTTACGGGAAATGGGTTGTCACCGTACACAAATAAAATGACGTAATTTTATATTTCCCATCAAGCAGAAGGCACTGCTTTTGTGCTCTTCTATCTATTCTGATAAAATATGTTGAAGCTTTATGTCTTGTAAAGAAAACTTGTTTTCGACACCAAATCTTATGGTGCTTATATCACTGACAAAAAAAGTGTGTTTCTTGTTCGACAGTTAAAAAGTTTTTTTCTTTCTAGCATTGAGTTCTGTTTTTACCTGTCTTACAGAACTTCTGCAAAAAAATAATAGAAGGCATTCCTGTCCTACAGCGCTACGGAGTCGTGAAAAATAATAGGTACCGTACCATGAAAAAATTCACTATTTTTTTAGTTGGATAAAGCGCACAGCAGCCGATTTAGTTCACTGCGCCAGAATAATATATAGCACCATACTACGCAAGGACTAACATCGGGTGTGTCCACGAGTGGAGAAAAGGAAAGAGCAAGAAGTCTCACATGCTTGGCGAAGTATCTCTGGAAGTGGGGTGCCACCGGAACTTGACGGAGAAATTCATGGTCTTGCGGCTTGAACACAGGAGCATACGAGCGCCGTGACAATTTTTTGCCGGAGCCGACATAGTTTCCCTTTACAATCGTCACTCCATCGGGCTCCTCCTGGCTCAGCAGGTCTCCCTCGGTAGCTGGGATGGTTGCGGTCATCATTAAGAATAAAGAGTTCATACCCTGTCACTGAACGATATCTTGGTCTAGCGTAGTATATATTTCATTGCATCAAAGAATTTATGTTTTCCTTTACGAATCCGTTGAAGGAGAGGCAATAAAACGTGGCAAATATGTAGTGGCTTTTATTTTATAGGAGCGTTCTTTTCATGCCTCGAAGTAGTGTTATGTGTTGACAATTTATTCGGCGAAACATTTTTTGTTTAAACTTACAGTTCAGATTCAAACCTAACAACGATTGCGGCATTCGGCCGTTTTGGTTTCGTCATTTTCAACGTTGGGTTGTTCGCAAAAAATCAGCAGCGTACCCTATAAAAACTTTATAACCATTGAAATGAACACTATAATCGTGACCAAAATTTTTACACAGTAGCTTTATTGCACAATAAAGAAATTACTTACCGCGTCATAATTTCACGCATGAATAACAAAGAGCATAATAGATGCGACTCTACATTCTACCAGCACCGCATTTGCGTGTGATTCTAATTTCGTGCGAACCTGGGTACAGAAAGTGATATCCCGTAGACACAACGTTATTCACCGATTCCCAACCTGTAACCTTCTTCACAAAACATTAACTTCAATAAGAAAACGTCAACGTACCATCAGTACCTTTAGAAGTGTAGGAAAGGCTAATCATTTTGCCATGTGTTCGTCTATGTTTCTCTCATAATTAAACTTTAGCCGCATAACAAAAAGCGCTTACGCCATTGTATTTAACGAGCACGAAGTAAACCAGATAAATACGAGGCGACCATGCACTAATATAATTAAGTTGCGTAGGGCACTAATTACATGGTATATTAACAGAGCGTATGTACTCTTCTGTACTGATTAAAAGAGCGTCTAACTGGCCAGCGAATAAAACAGCTGTCGCACATGTGACGAAGCGTCCACTTCATGTTCCTTTCTTTAAGATGATCTCAGCATACACACGACAAGAAGAGTTATCATGTGCAGGGTGTGAGGTATCTCAAGATCCAACACCCCCGCATAGTAGGAGCCGCACCTTGGTTCTCCGAAAGTAGAGCAGCCAGGTACACTTGGTATCGCGTAAGCTGGACAATGTGCATAATTTCCTGGAGTAATTTCGTGGTTGGCATCAGTCACTTTGCGCGCTGGACCCCCCCAAAAAAACGCAAAATACGGCGGAAAGCTTTTGCGGGCGCCCAACTCCGCGCGCACAGCCAGGACAGCCACACGAGGGTTCTTGCTGGAAAGGGGCGTGTACTGAGTCTTCGGCAATGCCCATACTTCTGGGAACCCTGGAACGAACAGAGATCGGCCCGCGCTATGTCGTGGCAAATTCAGAGTGGCTGATGGCGGCCCATGCATATACAGAAGGTGGAGCAGTTTGGACGCAGATGTTGGCAGTAGAAGGTTCGTAAAGGCAATACTGGCTGTGGCCAGAAGAGACACTATAGCCAGACATATTCAGCAGAGAGATGGTGGGATGAGTTATTTGTTAATTTTATATAAGGCAAAGCGAGGCTCTGCTCAATATGGTTGGCAGAAATGCACCTACAAAGGATGTGGGTGCAATGCCGCTAAAGGCGCTCTGTAAGAATCCTAGTTCAGCCATGGCAGAAAGCAGTAAGCTATTGCTTTGAGCCGCAACAACGGAGAGTGTCCTCAACCACACGCGACGGGAAACATGTGCCTCGGCCAATCAACAGCTGTAGAGAAGCCCAATGAAGCAAGATTACATCGTTTGGATGGAAATCGGCAACATTGGAAGCGGAAGTAGTTGGAAGGGCCTCGGTCATTTTATGTGGTTGGCTTAGTTAGCGCCCACAGCTGTGCCATCTATTTTCTCTAACCAACTGTAGAAAGGGGCCAAACACATCTCCACCCACGCCGAAGGAGGTTCGAGCAGAAAAATGCCTACGGATAAGGTCTTTGCCCTTTTTCTACTATAGTACCATTCGCATGAAGCGCGGCAGCGCCAAGTGGAGGGTTAAATCGCGGCCAGAAAGGACGGTGACTTAATTAAATGTCCACAAAAATTGCTGAGGCTACACCTCTTATGGCTGATGACGCTGCTTGGGGATCTTAAGGACGCCATTGTGTTCAAACGTGTAGGCTCATTAGATTCGACGGGGTACCGAGAGAGACAATATGCGTACAGTTGTGTGCGGCCGAATTTGAGTAAAAAGAGTCAAAGCAGTCCGGCAGGCGGATAGACTAGCGCCGCAGGCGTACTGTAGTATCTTTCAAGGATGCACGCCAACACATACGCCATAGTGATTTGTCAAGAGGGAGACGGGTGGGAGGTGTAGGTATAGGCGCAATTTAGTCACAGACGATGCATTCGAAAGGTACCTCCTTTTGTTACGGAATAATTTTCCTCTGTTGAGGATGGATTGTGGATGGTGCAATAACACAGTCGTGACCGTACAATGGTTCAGCCAGAACACTTCAATGTGGCGACTGGCGTCAGCTCGAAATTGGGAAAGAGCGACAGCATCAAAGTGAACCAACAGGAGCAAACCGTAAGTATTACTATCAACCTAATAAGACCTTCAGCAAATAGGTGGTCTACGTTTGAGAACTGCAGTAACAGTGCGAGAGAATTACAGCCCTTCAGAAAAGTACCGAAACAAGACTAGAACCTCACAAAAATCTGTAACTGCTATGATGTTATCAAGAACATTCTGCAATCATATAAAATCAAACCGTTGGCAAAAGCTGGTTAGATGACGCCTAACGGAAGAACATTGACTAAGTCGGGCTACAAGGTTACCTGGAAAAACAGCAAGGATTTTGGACAGATGTGCTTCAAAAGATGCCGAAAAGACAAGCCTGTCATCTGAGAGGAGTGGACCGCTTGAATCCCCAAAGGAGAGTGCCCATCTTGTGTCCAAAGGTGGCTGTCACGTGGCAGAAACCGAATGACATTCCCTTGAGCTGATGGTAACCATGCGTCCGACTGGCAGATTAAGGATGAGAACAAATGCACCATGTAGACAGTTGGGTATCATCAATTCTGAGAAGAAGGTACCAATCCTTTTTGGATACCAGTTTTATAGAGGGGTACTCAGTACCCTGCACATAAACGCGCAGTGCCATACTTCTCACAAACACAACAGGAGAAGCTCAGAGAATACAAGGTTCAATATTTTTCTTGGGGAGCGTATTCCCCACCCCCTTTGTGTAAGACCACGCCTGCACACACTAGAGGCGCGGAGAAAAAGAGGTAAGCATTCCTCACATCGACGTGATGCGTAGCAGTTGAACTTTACGCCGACACTTCGTCAAAAAAAGAAAATGTCCAAACGCGAATAAAAAAGACAACACAGTTGTCTTGGTGCAGCAGCCGGTGTTACTTCGGGTTAACATCTGCGCTTATTGATACGGGGTGGTAGCTGGGATAGTGTAACCAGGTTGCTGGGCGGGCCGATGGTGCAAAAGGACGTTATAAATTTTCTATGCTGACAAGCAGGCAACAGTGAGGGTCGTTGTGTGCTCGGGGAGAACATCATCACGGAGGCTAAAATTCAGAATGACTAGGAAGCGCGGTTATCTTTGATGGTAATGTTAGTTAGCAGACAGTCAATATTGTGCACAAGCAGGGCCGTGATTATTAGAGCTACACAGTGACCGCCCCCGTAATGCTTGTGAAAGTAGCGAGAAAAACAAAGGAGGTGGCATGAATTGCGAGGTGACCACGCTTTGAAGGCCATAAGCGGACGATTGTGAGTCGGAAGTAGAAGTGTCCCATTCAAGATGGAGAAAGCCAAGTGGACACTCGATGATAGCCGCGTACTACGAAAAAAATATATGTGCCAAGGGTCACATAGGCAAGGCATTTCACCAGAAACAGACGGCCTGCACGACTGAGAAGGCCGCAGCACGCAGTGTTCGCCGGTTACAAAGTCATGGACTGTTACTCGCGCTGTACGTTTCGAATAACCATGTCCGGAGCAATCTCACGTGCTCGGGCGCGATGGTTGAAACGGCTTTTGGCAAGCAACGTGAGCCGGCGTTTGGGAGACACAAAAACCTGGCCGTGTTTTCATGAATCTGCGTTTTCAAAGCGTCAGCACTACATCAGTATAGGAAAACTGTGGCACAGTCGTTCCCCGAAAGAGGTTAAGCGTCTTCCGGTCTTTCTTTCAAAACGTTGCCGACTTCGCGCAGTTTGGTTACCTTGGCAGTAAATTTGCTGCAACGCATCATAACGTTTTGTACAAACCCAAATCTGACACACTGCCCAGTTCATACTTGCGTGCCCGGCGCTAACTATTTCGCCACAATCTGCCGATCTACCGGCTTTCCAAAAGTGTCCATAAGCGAAAAATATGCTCTTCGTGCTGCTCGCACCACATCCTAGCCTTACCACTGAGGTAAGGTGATATCAGCCAGCGTAAGAGTTGGATTCCAGCGATTGTGTTTGCTCACACTTTCGTGCGGGCTCATCGAGTCCTGTTTCACATCGTCTGAGCCGCAAAGGTACCCTAATATCGGGGCTGGGACAGGATGGCCTGTGGCGTTGGATTCCTCATTGGCTTAAAAGGAGCTGCAAACGTGGCGCCTCAAAGGTATCGGGCGCTCTGAAAATTCATGGGCAGCATTCAGCCAGCCCTTCTACGATATACTTACAGGGGATGCCAAGTTACAAAAAGCATCTGCTATCCATAGAACAAGACGGCGCGTCCTGGATGGCCGTTATTTTCTACCACGGAAATATGCGGTTGGTGAACCGAGGAAGTCGGGTAATGAAGCTAAAATATTTATACACGAATTTCACGTTTCTGTGGTTTTAATGTTATCTCTGTGAAACCTCTTACCAAAGAAATGGTCGAAAATATTTCATGATACGCAAAATTTCCGAAAGCAGCGTCCCTTTTCGCTGGAAAGTTCGGTTTGAATATTGGTTAAACATTTACTTTTTTTATCCAATTGGGCACACCAACTGACAAGAAAAAGCAACGCCAGGTTGTGTATTTTTTCGTGTGGGAATGTTTCCGGTCCTTACGTTGCCAGAATAGCCATGATTCATTACTATTCTCTGTCAGCCACTTTTCCGACACACCATGTATGTAAAAACATCCTTAGTGATGGTAACATTGGGAAAATTGGCAACGCGTCCAAACCTACCACCAGCATATGTATTCTCATGCTCTTTAATTACGAGGGCATATTTGACTCTCTCACACAGAAAGAAACAGCACACTAGCTCAGGTTCAGCATGGGTGGGGCCTACAAATTTTAATGAGGCCGTGTTTCCCACTGCAAAACATAAAATATGGAAACTAGAAATTTATATCTTAGCTAACTATATCTGCCATTTACAAAGTATTCTTTCTCGTCGAACATTGGCTGAAACATGTACGAAAACCGTAAGCTAGAAGCTACAATCAAACTTTATTGAACCTTTAAGGCTTTATTAGAGAAGTACATTCATAAATGACTTGTTCACAAAATCTGCACCTTCAGATAAGTCAAAGGAGCAAAACGAAATATCTTTCCGCAAGTACGACAGCTGCGTACTCCAGTGGTAACCAGTAGTAATACCTTATGAGGATACCGGTAGCGTAGCATTAAAGTCCGGTTACAGAGGAATTCCTGCAGTTTCGACAAAAAGCCCGCAGACTACATCTCAACTAGTAACTTGGAGGCTAACTAAGAGTGAATTTGCTACACTGACATCGATTAAAATTTTTCATCTCACCTAACAAGCAATCACAGTGCCCAAACTAGCAATGAAGCACTAGCGGTTCAAACGTAACAACACCGTGATGCCCAGCCAAGAACAATGTCTCCTATTTAGAACAATAGTGTAACATATATTGTTTACCCTTGTAGACACTTCAGGCTAGTGGGTGGAGCTCAGAATACATAGGAAAATGATAAAAATAACCGGTTCTGACTAAATGTACAAAAATGAGTCTTTTTGTGGAAATACGGAAAATATTGTCTTGCACAAGTGTATCTCTGGAAAGACTAAAATTTAATTTTACTCTTTTGAGTTAGAGTTGCTTTCCTACAGTTGCTGCTATTCAGAGCTGAATGGTGCCTTCTGGCAGCGTTGCCACATTTCACCATGTGTATCTCGCGATTTTTACGTTTTATCTCTATGTGGCATTCACTCTCTATCTCTGATTTTAATGGGATAGCGTTGGGACACTCATTTTCCAATTCCCCCGTGCGTGCTATGCGTGCCCTATCAGCCGTCCTTATATATCATCGCTGCAAAAAAAGAACTAGGGGTGAGGCAGCGAGAAGGTACGGCTTGCCTCACATGGTGGTAACTGAAGTGTGGAAAGAAGGACAATTGTATTACAGTGCATACGAACAAAAAGCTGCGTGGTCCCCGCAAGCGTCCCGCATTTTCAGTGCAATTTGTTCTATTCCCCGTTGACAGTTGTACGCATAGAAGACGTGGTCCCCAGTTAACTGTAACTGATGGCCCCATATAAAAACGCCTCTACCCCCGAAAGTTAAGCTGGTGCCAAACCTATGCCACCTGACTAAGAAATGGTAAGAAATTAGGGCCATGCTCTCAAAAACTCAGGCAGGCCTACATTTTGAAAACAGACAAACCAAAATATGCACTGCTACGAAATAAAGCGCACTTAGTACATTGAACAACACAAATTTTTATACTGCTTTTGGAATTACCTCGGCCCCTGTAACCGTCGCAACATCGGCCAGGCAAAGGATGGATGCCGCCAAGCGGCAAAGATAGAAAATCACCCTAAAAGAGTTCAGGATGTCATCCAAGAGAAGAATTGCGTAAACAAGAGAGAGAGAGAGAGAGAAAGAGCTTTTCAATGCAAACTATTTAGGTCAGGCCACCGTAGCGGCAGGGCTTCTCTTTGGCATTGCCCTAGAGAATTGAAGAGGCTGTGGCGATTTTGCATTGCGGACGCACAGACAATTAGTAACCATATGGCTCACACTGTAAACCGCTAGACCAGTATAATACCAGGAATGAGGAAAGAAACAATGACTCACGCAGTCGCTACTCTTCAGCCTAATATTGTCACAGACTTCGGACAGATTCCCGAGAAACGTACACGGGGCAATCTCTCCCTATCGGGGTATGTGCTTCATTGAAAAGACGCTGGGCGATGTCCAACGGAATGACGAGGAAGCAGACGAAGCCCGAGCTCCGCTGGGTTTGCGCCATCAACCCGTCTTTCGCCCGGTGGCTACGGTGTCCTGGTAAATACACCTCCTTCCTGACTACCCATCTCCGCGTTGTCACGTGACCATCTTTGGTGGAGGTGCTGGACTTCCGGTTTTCCTGTACCCTCTCGCCAGCGCGGCTTCTTAACAACACGGAACTTCGGAGTGGGCGCATCGCTCGCGGCCCCGCGATGACTACCAATGAGCCGGATCCCCTTCATCGTTCATCGTTGTGTCCCACCCTCGGGACCCCGGTGACTTCACTGGACGGACGACATCGATGTAGAAGATTGGCTCCGTAGGTTCGAACGTATGAGTACTTCACAACAAATGGGACGACACCCTTAAGCTCGCCAACGCTGCTTTGTGCCTCAAGAAAACGGCTGAGACATGGTTTGACACTAATGAAGCACGGCTAACCAGTTGGGATATTTTCAAAGAAGAGCTTCGAAAGGTGTTTCGGGAAGCCGTGGTCGCCTGCTTGCGGCAAAGCAAGAGCTCTCAACACGGCCTCAAACATCCACTTAAAGTAACGTCGCCTACATCCACGACGTTCTGGACATATGCTCCAAAGTTGACCCAGGAATGTCAGAAATGGACAAGGTTGGTCATATCCTTAAGGGCATCGCCGACGACGCCTTTCACCTGCTCATTTGTAAGGACTGCGCCACCGTTGATTCCATCATCAAAGAGTGCCGGCGATTTGAGAAGGCCAAGGGACGCCGTATAGCTCACCAATTTGCCCAGCTCCCGCTGGGTTTGCGCCATCAACTATGCAATCTCTCCCTATCGGGGTATGTGCTTCATTGGAAAGACGCTGGGCGATGTCCAACGGAATGACGAGGAAGTAGACGAAGCCCGAGCTCCCGCTGGGTTTGCGCCATTAACCCGTCTTTCGCCCGGTGGCTACGGTGTCCTTTGTAAATACACCTCCTTCCTGACTACCCATCTCCGCGTTGTCACGTGACAATATCGTACAGCTTGCCATATCTCAAAGCTACCCACACCGAAGAAAATGAAGAAAACAATATCCTAAGGGCAGTGTATAGGTCAGCCCTCAACTTCCAATTTATCACGTGCAAAAAAGTACGCCAAATTGGACATATATAACTCCTTTGAAGGAACCAAAGCAGCCTTTCTCATTGCACAAAACGAGCGCCAGGAAAAAGCAAATTGAAGGCGATCCATCATACGGAAAAACGACTGCATGAACGATAAAATAGGCGTGTCACCAAGCTGGCAACTCTGCCTGTACGGTCCCCCTCTACCGTAAAACATGGTTCCAAGTTCGAGGGACACAGGTTCGGTGAACACGCTAACAGCAACTCCTTCGAGGAAAGTTTAAAACCATGACAACACTGTACACTGACGCCGGATGTGTGAAAGTACCAGGACACAATTGTCGTACTGGACTACCATGCATAAAATCTTTTCAGAAGTACGGTGGAAGCGGAATACGGAACCAACCTCTTGGGTATCCGCATAGCGGAAGTCCGGAGTAGACGTTTTAAGTAGTTTTAGTAGTTCTAAAACTCCCAAAAGCTGATTAGATGCTTGAGTACCGACAGAATGCGCAAACACTCAATAGAGATTGTCCCAATAAAATAATAAATCGGGCATCAAAAGAACTCCCCGCACGACGGTCCTGGAAGGGAATATCGCAGTCTCCCCACAAGCATGCTAATCCAAATACCGTGCTTCTGTGTCAACAAATCAATAATCCGCTACTCCAGGAACCTAAGCCGGTGCCAGCATTGTGTAACGTGACAGAAAAGTGACAAAACATTAGGTTTATGTTGTCAAAGGCGAAGGAATGCCTGCGAAGATGTTCGGTGAAAACGTCCTACCCTTATTTAAAACTATGTCAATTACGGGAAAACACTCAGCCATGCCGAAGACGCAAGTATTCGACATGGCGAACACGGCGACGTCTGACACGGCCATGGCGAACACTGCCATGTCGAACACGGCGGCAGTGTACATTGTCGAACACATCTCAAACACTCAACACGCAACATGGTCATGTCGAACCATAAGCTGAGCGGAGCACTCAAACGTTATACATTCCACCTCGATGAAGACTTCGGATGCAGAATTTGCTAGCCGTTGCCTAAAGGTGCCGTCAAATATTTCAGTGAGAAAGCAAGCAGCTACTGTCTCTGGGGCTCAGGACTTCGGGCTTCACCCTTGAGCTTCCTACAAGCTGTTTACCCCGTTGGCCCCATCTTCAAAAAAAAAAAACTCCTCAAATACTTTTTCGATATCCCTCTTTGTTTCTCTAATTTAAAATGAAAACGTTCAGAGCGGCTGTCGCAATAAAGTATACCACTTTATATACTCGTACTCTCGCGTTTTCGCTCAAAATGATCAACATGCTCTAGCCGCCGATTTTAACGCCCATAAAGCCACACAATCAAGATGGCCTGCTCCTTTTTGTGCCGCAGTGACTAAAAACCGTTGCGACTAGTTTTTTTCTCTTCAGTCACCTTCAGTATTTGGATAGCGTAACTGATAAATGCGGAAATTTAGTTTCAAAAACGCTCCCTCAATGTCGAACCAATGTTGTCGCGTTGCATATCTCAACACCAACACGTAGACGCCATCTGCGAAATTTTTGTCCTGTTTTATACGCACAGTCATGTTACAAATCTTAGTGTTCATACTCTAGAGGTTCTAGTTTATTCTTACCGCCAACCGGCTGCAGTTTCTTCAAAGGGTCCTGAATATTTCGGGCTGACTGCGTCGGGGATCCTACAACTACTGCGAGCAAGAAGCTGTGTAGCACTGCAAAATACCTGCACAGGCAAGCAAAACAAAACCACCAGTTAGATATGCATTTTGTCAGGCATGCAGCTCCACGGTTAGCAGTAGCAATCGGTTATTTGGAATGAATTCATGAAAATCTACCCCAGTAACTCACGCTGAACCACAGGTAGCTTAGGCGTGCGTAAATGAGCGTATCATTTCGGAATACTCTCACCACTACATCAAGCAAATTCTTTTTATCAAGCAAATTCTTTTTCTTTAATACTTCTCGACAGCATCATGTTTTGTCGGTCTGTTGGCCATGGCATCTCAAGACACACAAAGATTTACCGCGACATGAAGAAAATGGCCATCTTGAATTTGTTCCATATTTAGGAGGAACACACATTTAAAATACGCGTTACCTTTGCATTGCTGGACAACTCTCGAGAATGGGAATATACTTTACCTTAATCTCTTTCACACTCACTCTAGTAAAATTGCAACGCATCTCCAAGATTTGGCTAGTGAAATTTAAATAAATTCAGGTGGGTCATTTTACAACAAGCACATCGAGCGTGGTTTGTTTCTTAGTCATTTTATAATAAAGCTGTTGAAGACACGCAGAAGTTTAATTCATTTGTCAGGGTCATGAAAAGAAAGTTGCGGAGAATTTTCTACCTCAATTGCAGTTTAAGGTGCTGATGGCTCGCTACTCGTATAGGTCGTGTTAGAAAAACGTTTCTTAGGTGGCAAAAAAGTCGTCAAAAAAGACAAATCTTCAGCTTGAACAACCTTACAAAACACAATCTCTTGGTGGCCACTGATCCAACGTCAGAGCTTAAAGACATACGCAATAAATACCATAAATAAATATGACTGTAGGCCTTCCACGCGAATACGGTGGTAGCCCATGGACATATCAAGACACATCAAATCTAAGTTGCCACAATGCGCCCGTATATAAAATGCCAGAACAACCCTGATAATAATTTATGAAAACAAGAATTCAAACAACTGAGTAACAAAGTTACAGCGAAGGACAAATAGCACGAAACAGATAAATCCAGAATCAGTTTTGAGAATTGTAAGAAAACTTGAGGCAGGTCAATGTGAACTTGAAAAAGGCTCTCTCGGTCGATATTCACAACAAGGTAAATGAGCTATTTTCTAACCTGCTGGATACAGGTAAAGCGAGCATTCTATTTTCTATTTTATAAAAAAAGGTAAGAAAATTTGATTATCAGAATGAAATCAATTTGCCTAATGTTTATGATTCTACTCATTATTTCATCCAGCTTACATGCCTAATGAAAGTGAGATAATGGATTACAAATATATAATAAGCCAATTTCCCGGCGGTTTTATGAAAGTAAGCATGATTAGTGCCGCGCACAAACCAGGGACCGGGAGTGTTTACAGTACCTATCGGAAATTTGAGATACTTTCATGTGTACCATGCATCATGACAAAAAATCATTTATAAGAACATAAATTTTTCTGTAGAAAATACCAAATAAATCCTGCACAGCTGGTTTCTACGGCGGAATCAGCACGGTAAACTTACTAGACTTGGCGTTTTTTCTACACTCGAGTTCGTATGAATAATGCTGTTAGTGCCTTGTTTGTACGCTAATAAAGGCCGTGGATACCAATGACAAGCAATTACTTTTGAAGAAATCGTACATTAGATTCAGAAACCCTATTTGTTGTTTGCGAATTATTGACGAAATCGGAAACCATGCTTCAAACTAGGTACTTCTTTTGCCGAATACAAAAGAGTACATTTTGGCATTCTGGGGAGTTCTGGCCTTGATGCCTCTATTGTTTGAAATTTACATTAACGAGTCATAAGTGTGGGAATGAAACAAAAAATTGTACGTTTATGCTAAGGAGAGGAACTGATCTCAACTAAGTACCTCGTATAACAAAGCCGTAAGACTTCTTCACAAAATTATATGCTCCTTCCTCGATTGAATGATATTTATCAGTAATTTAAGCAATGAATCTACGCTGGACCTTTGATATTTTTATATAATTTTCCTTCACGATTTAAAACAAGCTTATTATGCCTCGGCCGTTCGCATAAATGTCATATGCAACCAAAACCTATGTTTATAAATGACAGCGGCTGCGCCGGTGGCTCTGCTAGTCTACGCCATCATCAGATAGATTGAAGTACGTAATACTTTGACGAGACATTGTCCTTGGATACATACATTGCAGACGCCGTGAAGGGCTTACTGGCAGTGTGCAGTTAACAACGTTCCTTAAAATGTACATCCCTAAGCTTACAGAAAAGCGTTTACAAACTTTTTGTAAAATGAAAGGTCAGACACGAATTGACTATTGATTGCCACCTCTTAATCAAGACTAAACCTCGTACACCCCGCGCAAAAAAATATCTCGTTGCATTTTAGATGGAACACATTTTCACCGAGAGTAGACAGACCTAAACAACTCTCAATATAAAATTCTGCTTGTCGACAAACTGTTCATCGGCGATCTGTGATGCAAGCCTTAGTTTTCAAGTATTTTAATTCCTAACCAAGCTCGCCGTTTGTATCTGCTCCATTATCTCGTGCCGTTTGGCCCGAACCCGTAACGCGCACAAAAATTGCGAGGTTGAAATTATTTTAAATCAATTGTACACAAATAAATTTAATTTGACTCCGCGCAGTACCAGCGTACGTCAGGACGAGGGCCACTACGAGCATGTAACCGTCATGATGCGATGCAATATTCCACACATATTATTGCCTTCAAGTGTTTTTTCTCTTGTGAACACCACAGAAAAGTGAAACCACCTTGAATTTGATGTATGTACGGGCACACACAAAGAAGGAAACCATTTGTGCACAAACTACCATTACGTGTTTCCGAAAAGCATTGTTGTTTAAAGCGGCCTGTTCCCTAAAATGCGCATGGAAACATCCCACCGGTTATGCAACATCTTCCACAATATAAATTGTGTTGTATATTTTCTCCCCTTGTACTGTCTTAGCAATATATTTTTTATCTTTATCGATTAGTCCTTGATGAGTTTCCCTTTATTAGTAGTTTAGTAGGCTGAGATTTTTAGTTAGTTTTTGATCAGTTGCGCTTTATACGTACTTTTTAGGTTGACATTTTCCCTCCACCCTATTATTGCATACTTTATGAAGGGCATGATTATGATCCCCGTGCACAATCTTCGTCTGCCCAGCTATCTCAAATGCGTCCCGACTCAAGAGTACTGCAATGTTATATATTTTGGTATTGGACATGTTGATTCATATTGACAGAAAATTTCCGTCATTGGTTTTTTGGTCAAGCTGGAATTTGGTATGAAACCAGGCTACTTACATTGAAGTACACGGTGTCCTTGTCATATTTGTTTGCACCTCACGACCATAGGTTAATGGGAATTCTGCACAAAAAATCATGCGTTTACAAAATAATTTGCGCGCACACTCTTTGTGAAAAATTTTCGTGGCCGAACCTAAGCCACCCTTAATCATTCAAATATTAAGGTTAACTTTTATGACGGCCAAATAATTTTGAGACAGTAAGAGAGAAAGGTGTTTTCCCAGCTTTCCGGCATACATTTTTCAGCCACGCTCCAGACGTGAGCTTGTAGATTAAACTATTTGTGGCCTGTGCACTTGTTGACAAACACTTTACGTTCTGCTATTCCGGGGAAGACAGCGGTAACAATATGGCCATGTCTAGAATGCCGTCCGACGGTCTTAAAGGCCCTCGACTATATCGATGTCTACCGGCATTGTGTGGCAAAATTGCCGCGTCCGCCAGTACATCGTTCTATATAACATAAAGATAGGCAACCTAACCGAAACATAACATAAGATAACGTAACGCACACAAAGAAATCATTTAAAACACCAAAACTACCCTAAGGTATACAAATTACACTTCAAGTAAATAATAAAAAAAGCCGTGGCAAAAGCCGGCCTCGAACCACCGCCTTCGAGATCAAGAAGCTAAGCCGGATCCTCTACACTACGACGGCAGACTCTTTGGCCGGTGCTATCTTGGTATTAAATATTCGAATTTTGTCAGATGGTACTCTAGCCATGCCTGCAATGATCAGCTAGAGTGCCGTCGGACGGCACTCTAGACACTGCGCAGCAATATATCCCGCTTTCTAGATGCGTGGACGACGCGTATATACCAATTATCAACATCGTAGGTGAGCTCAGAATCCCATCAGCTTGCAGTGACTGAGTAAGGTGTGTCCCTTACTTCTAATAAAGAATTTCACATCTAATGTCGACTTCGGCGTGTTGTGAATTTTTACTGCATCTTACTTTGAAGCTTCGGGGAACAAGGTATACAAACTTTAAAGAAGAAATGTGGCATTGCAACTGTTTTTCATGCCTCACCGCATCCCAAGGCTCTGTTCATTGCTTTCTTGGTCAGATTCCTCGATAAGGCACCTTACCCCATCCATCCCACGAGCACATCGGATCGTACTGATTATTCCGAACAATTCGCGCGCTAACATGCTTGAACTACCAGTCTTGGGCCTCATACGTGCTTCGTACAGCATGGGATTGCAACGGCCATCCATATACACTGGAGCGATTCCATGTCTATCAACCTTTGCAGAAAAAAAATAACATCAAACAGTTCATTTCAGGACCTCTGCTTGAAACTCCTCTCTGTACACCCTGCTCTAATGTAATACCGCAACATGGGGTCTTTAAGGCAATAAAGGGCAGTGAATTAAAGCGAAAAACCTACACGAAGCATTTCTGTTGCTTCTTACTGGCTCCATTTAGCGCTGTTCCACCTTAGCGCTGTTCCACCTTGACATGTTCCACCTGTTCCATCGTCGCTATTGCATGTTCCGCTGTTCCACCTTTGCTCGCCTAAATTAAAACTCTCGTGGCATTCCAGCTTCCTAGGCAATTAGCTGCACGCCCTGTTCTCTACCCTTTACCGATACACCTGCATATTTCGTGATAAACCACACACTCCCTTACACATGGTATAGTAGAACGATAAAACGCCACATATTACCTCTAATACCAACCCTAGCCACGAGACCTGGGTGACCACAATGACCAATCTTACCCTTCTATTAAGAAAGACTATATGCTGTATTCTGAGTGCGTCCTACACGCCATGTGCTCCCTCTACTCCGCTGGGTGAAGGACCGCACAAATAATTTTTAATAAAAATGGCTTCCAAGGACCTCCTTTACTGGAGGCTCGAATAGAAGAGAGATTCAGAATAGGAGTGTAGGTGACGAGGCCCATGGTCGTAATGAACTATCGCATAACAGGGATGTGTGGTTCAGGCGCTGCGGTTGTCTGCATGTTTCGGGAAAACGCTGCACAGAGTGGAACCGAAATGACTGAACAGAACTAAGGACACACAGGTTGTGTGTCCTCAGTTTTGACGCATGCAAGGTGGTTCTTGGTATTTACGGGGCGTGTGTGGGACTGTATAAAACCCGCGAGCCAGTACAAGACTCGTGGGGGAGCAGAAAATATTTTCAAAGCTATTTGCTACGTTTTAGCATGCTGTAGTGCCTTTTGAAAGATCTGTTGTGCTCCGGGAATAAGCTCCGACATTTAAAATAAAGTTGCTTCCACCTTCGTGTCTTAATTCACCGTAGTGACGCCGCAATTCCTGCCGGTATAGGATCGCCGCTTCCGAATCGCGTCGCGAGTCTTTTCAGCAAGCGGCTCCTTACGTTCTTGACACACCTTCAGTTTTGCCACCATAAATCTAGTGCTAACGTCTTTGCTTCTCTGCGCCTTCCTAGAAACTCTAAAATGACAGCAAGTAGCCCATCCAAACCATGCACCTACCAGATTTCTCAGAATGTGGTGCCTACGTATAGCTGCGTTTGAATTGACCAATAGTTGATTGAATCCATTGCTGCAAATCTTCCTCCTCCTCTTGATATTTTTATTTTGTTTAAAGAGACATGGTGAGGAAGATGTGATCATATGAGTACTGAAGCGTAAGTAAGTTCTTCAATTTTATTGTCTTCAGAGTAAATAAGAAGAAAACTGTTTGGCTACGTTTAATATTATTAAAAGCCAGTACCTACCAAAACGTCTAAATAAATTTTCTGTTATCTCTCAAACTGATTTTCTTTTAAAGGTATTGGCAGTGGAGTGGAACTGTGTAGGTTCGTATATTGTATGCAAAAATAAAGAGGAAAAACCTAGAAATGTATGATGTGTATATGTATGAAGAAAAAACAGAGATAGGGCGATGGGGACAGAGCCTTGTTGGAATGAAAATGAGCAGTGTATTCTTCGAATATGAGAATAAAACTGACTATGAATACCTAATGAATCAAACAAAATTTATCGCGATAATGTTAAACAGGAAACCAGTTTATCGCTTCTCACAAAAAGGGCGTGATGAAATCAACAGTTTGACTGAAGAGCATCTGGTTGGGAAGCCACCAGGCAACAATTAAAAACTCACTCCGACCGCAACAAATGAAAACACAGACGTTTGGGCTTCCGTACAGGACAAAGAGCTCGGCTCTGCCATCGACGGTACAGTACTTGCTACGCCAGATGGGGGTGATTACAATGTACTGAAGTGAATGTGAGAGATTGGGAAACAACAATTACAGATGAAACAAAAGATAATTAAAACTGACTTGCAATAAATTGCAAGGAAAACCTCTAAATAAAGGTAAGCAATAAACAGAGTGAATAGAGCGCAGGAACCGCAGAGTGCCTAACCACAAAAAGCAGTCAAGGCGTACATGACGACGCAAACGCGTACAGTCGTAGCCATGCGCGCAATGGAAAAATTACAAGAGCCTTGTCCACAATAAAAATAGGGGGCATAAATGATCCTGATACGTGGGCTTCGGGATGTCACGTAGGCAACGCACGTGCACATGTAGGAAGCTGCCCTAATTGCGACGAAGCGTGTGACCCATACGCTGGATTGTCAGGGATTCAAGACGAAGCCGTGAAATCCACTTTCGCATTGTGCTTGTAGATTGTATGGAGATTTCCCTGGAATATTCGTCGAGAGCCTTAGATGATACCTTTTTCTTAACACGTCGTAAATGGGCTTTAGACTTTGCGGAACTTTGCCCGTCTCGCCGACATAGCGTTGTTCGCAGTGTATAGAGAAAACTCTGTATATAACGCATTAATTTTTTTTTCGGTACCTGGTTCTTGACGTTTACTGGGGAGTACTTTAAGTTTTACGTTGGCACGTACGCTACCTCTACAGCTTAGGGGTGTAAAACATGCGCTAAGGGCTCTCTGAGCCCAGGTAAGAAGTTGCTTCCACCTTCGTGTCTTAATTCACCGTAGTGACGCCGCAACTCCTGCCGGTATAGGATCGCCGCTTCCAAATCGCGTCGCGAGTCGTTCAACAAAGGCTCCTTGTATAGGCAAGCTTCTCTGGATGGGTGTGCCGGAGAGGGGAGGACGTGCTTGCTGATGTCGCACGAAGCGAACAAAGCAGACTGGGTAGCCACTTTAGAGAATTTCCGGTATACGTGCTCTATGCCGGCAGCGATATCTTGAGGTTCCTTGAAAACCCTATTCAAATGGATCACAAGCGAGGTGACTACAGATCTTTTCTGTGAAACAGGGTTCACAAATTGAAAATGCTGCTAGTGGCCCTTGTGCGGGCCCCTTTTGCTCACGCTTGGCGTCAAGGTTTTTCTTTGCGCTTGACAAGGACGTCGAGGAAATGAAACAGGCCGTGCTGCTGCTCCTCAACACTAAACTTGATTCCTTCATTCATTCTTTTTAGGTGTGCGGCCGATTAAGCTCAAGGAATAGTTTGAGCGCAGAAAGGGTTTGAGCGCAGGACTGGAAAATTAGGTTCGCATTGCTCTTGCTTGAGCCACTCTATTGTAATGTTTGCTGCCGTGAGTGAAGCGACAGCACTCGTCGCTGTCTCTCGTACCTCTTCTCATAAAATAGCACTCAAATGCACTCTTTGAAGCCAACGTAACCAAATGACGTATGCCCGATAACTTCATTGTGTAAAAGGCTCCCGTCCATGAGCTAAAACGTCTTTGCTTTTATAAATTTTATGATCGCAGCCAGTTTAACTGCGGTCACAGAGAGGGCATGAGTTTTTAGGCAGTACCCTTTTTTTCTGTGTAGTTCCCGCGTAGTTCCGGCGTAGGTCTTCATAGCCGGCCACAGATGTTATAACTAGAGAACCCAGAAAAAATATGCAAGTACTAAAGGCCGTTACATTGACGTCATGACTTATAAAAGTTTGCAACTGTACACACACTCACGCTGCCAGCCGAAAGCACGTAACAATGTTGAGATCCAACAAAAAAACGTGTCCGCCACGAATGGTGGCGTCCCGAAAAATTATCTAATTGAAGTAGTGACTGTTTTATTTTCGCTTTTTATACACATGCTTACCATTCCATCAATAACGCAATCCTACGCTAACATTCATAGCCTAATGCCGAAACGCGACCAAATTCTCTCCCTAATACATAATAGTGACACAGGTGCTCTCGCGCTCACCGAAACATGGTTTCAACCAGAAATAAATACCAGTGAAATTTTTTATACTGGCACTTACAATGTTTATCGACAGGACCGCGCAGACAAAAGAGGGGGCGGAGTGCTATTGACTATTACGAAAACAATGCCTTCATGCAGTATCGATTCTAACAGTGCAGTCAATATCACCTGGGCTGCATGCTTAACCCCCCCCCCCCTGGTCAAATAATAATAGGTGTGTACTACCGTCCCCTGGGATGTTCCCATTCGTTCACAGAACACCTTCGCAACAATATAACTATTGCCACCCAGCGGTGTAAATTTTCCATTGTTTACCTTTTAGGTGACTTTCATATAGCGACCTCTTAATATAGTTGTCTGATCAATCGTCCTCTTGCCGTAGCTCAATTAAATTTATCAATAAACCTAACGTTAGATTTTGATTTGTTCCAAGTTATTCTGAACGTAGTAGGGGCTCTAATACTTTAGGCAGTCTTTTAAGTAGCTTCCTAGAAAACATTGCAAACATGTAATTCAATAACGGCTTTAGCCCCCACAAAGTACTCCCACTACTCATTTTTGTCCCATCAACCTTCAATGGTTCCTGAACAAAAAAAGTTGATGTTGCAATAAAGGTAACTATTTCAATATGAACACTGACGTAAATGTGTTTTTTTAAGGAAACGTTTTAACGTTGTTCTCTAGCCCGTGTGTTGATGAAAACTATATGCTCTTCAGTGATTCCCGGAATATAAAGAAGATTTCCCTCTTCGTCGACCGTAATGCCACAGAAGATATGCCACTAAAATACGAAGCAAATACGCCGCAGTTTATTGGCATGCTTGACCTGCGGGCCGTACTGGCATCGCGGAAAAGCCTGCATGAAGTCAAGTCGGCACGCCTATGAAGGGGCCCGCTTCTGGACGGGCACACTTTAATAAATGGCGTTGGTGAGGGGCCGCATGCTCGGCCTCTTCTCATAAACTATTCGTTATTGTCATTGTGAAAGCCCGCTTGTACAACGCCCACAAAGAGAATAATGGCTTGTACTGCAGTTGGCAAACAATTCGGGACATTCCCATTATAAGGTGGCCATGAAGGCAAAATACAACGCTTGTAGTCATAAAAGAATTAGTCATTCGTAACACACTACGCTTCATTCAAACATAAAAAGGCGCTTGTAGGCTATAATACACCCGAAATACTCAAGAACCTATATTTTACGTCATTGTGACATGGTGCGGGAAGGAATGACCTAACATCAGCCAGCGCTAATACACAGTTATCATCGCCATAATTCTACGTTAGCATCAGAGTAATGCCTAGAAATGTACTAGACAACGCACTGCAATTTCTCAATCTTGTTTCTTGCTTATCGCTTATCTCGGCGGACGCCAATCGCATCTACAAATTTTGTGACGTCATAGAGAAATAACCTAAATGTTTTGGGGGTGTTCCTACTTCACCATCAGCTTCTTTTATTTCATCCGACATTATTCTTTTAAACTTTTGCAGTAACATGCGGGTCAGTTCTGGTAGAAAGAAAGCACTTCGCAAACTGAACTTGTTATTTTTCTTCATAGCCGCTTTTAGTTTCTTAGAACGAGCAAGTTGCACTAGCGGAGAAGGCGCGACAATAGTTTTAGACCTCAAGGCTGTAAATGTACATTTGCAAGCTTTTTCTGCACACCACAAGCAGTACTTTAGAAAGGCCAAACAATAAAAATAGGGTGCGTTTCTACCACCATTTCTAAGGGCTTTAAAACATACATGTAAATAATTTTAGTGATCTTTTACAGTGCGCAAATACAACCTAGACTTTCTTGCAGTCAAGAATCACATATACGGCTGATTTCGACTAAGCGGAACCCTAATTGAAATGAGTCATGAACACCATCTCCGTCAAAGAATGAAATACAAAATACCAATGTCGTAACTTTAGACCGTTCAAGAAAACCTTAGCAAGGTCAATAAGACATCACTGCGGTACAACGTGGAAACCTCTTCCATAAACAGGGCGTAGTAAAGTGACGCTTTACGAGCTAGAAATTTATTATTGTCACCAACCTGTAAAAGCCAGAACTTGCGTCTGGTCCAGTCCCCGCCGCTGCTGGATCTGCGGATTGTCGTACAGGGTGACGCCACATATATATACACTAGGGGGGTCTGCCAAGTGTAAGCGAATACGTGAAGTGTTCGCAAGGCCGCGTCACCGGCCGCTGATATCGCCTAGGCCAGCTGATTTCTTCTTGAAATAAGCGCTTGAAATGTTCCTTGTTACTCCCACTGGTGCAATCGTGGCTATAGACAACAAAACTTGTTGAGCTAGTTGGTTCATGCTTATTTGAAATAGTAAAAGGGGCGCTTAGCAGACGAAGACAAGGCAGAAACATACACCACATACAGGCGCCAACTTCCAACTGTTAATTAATGAAAACCACGCTTGCTTATAAACAGGACAATAGTACAGAATCTAGATTGCTGTCAGCAATGAACATTTGCTGACGGTATCAGATAAAATAGGAACCTGATTGGTCATGTCGGCAACCACACGCACTACTGATACTGCATACACATAAACATGACCTAATTTGTGACACATAATGACCTAAACATCACATAAATTTTTCATAGAATTCACTTCCTAGCGTAGAGTTTCTTAGTAGGTATACTAGAGAGGAAACGTTTGACTGGTAATTCATCTCATCGTGGGGGTATATGGGAAGACCCGCTTTTGGCGTGGGCTTGGCATGACATTTGGATTCTTAAGCGGTTCTTGGTGTTTCCTGACTTCAGTATGCATTAACACGTATTCTAGCTACGGGGAAGCCGAAATCCTCTCGGTTCTGTGGCAACCATTTTCTGTAAAACAGCAGGCAATTCGTTATCGCACCTGACAGTGGTCATGCCGCAGTCGAAGGACGTATGACTGAGCGGGAACTATGATGCCGCAAAATATTTAGCCGACGACAAAAACAAACAAAAGGTACTCCGAGAAAGGCAAGATACGACACATACGCGCGCCTGTATCCGTCCTATCTTGTCATAGTCAGCGACTGTTTTACGCCACATTTTGTTTTTTACAAGTATAAACCAACTGCCTCCGCAGAACGTTTTGTTAAACTGCAGCTGAATGTCGGTGCACCGGTTCACCACGAAGACGCCGTTTACATAGGCACGTTCAAAATACTGCCCGAACTCTTCAAACAACTTACTATTTGAAATATTCATAATACAGTAAAATAAGAGTCTGTAATGGCTTTCCCACATATTAACATTGTAACTGCCACCTTAGCCCCAGAATAGCAGACATAACCGTTCCGACAAGAATACGCTTTACTACCTTTTTTTTAGTTTTCAAACAGCCTGTTTTGAAGCAGCCTGTTTAATTTTGAACCCACATACATCATTCTCGCCATTTTTGTGGCACTTTTTTAAATGCAATGACGTGGCGGGCCACGAGGACACAGACGTCCTCGATGTGAGTCGCATAGACGCTAGCGCTAGAGTTCTATTTAGTGTTTATTGAGAAACTGAGGCTTCTTATACAGGAAGTGAATGTTTGAAGACGTGCAGATGTTTATCAGCTTTTATCTCGTAGATAAACCACTTGAAAAAGTCGCATAGACGCTATGTGGTGTGGGGCCCTCATTCCGCTAGAGACCCCTGCCGCTACGGCCGTTTCCACAATAAGCTGGGAATCGAGACCGGAGTGTCCCACTGCTCACGGGAAGGGTGCGTGATTCTTGGAATTTTGGGGTTTGCCGAACAAACATATGGTACAGGGTGCCCGGGGAAGCGCAAAAGCACAGCTGGAAGTCTGAGTGGGATGGAGCAAGTGAAGTTTTGACAGGACGTATTTGTGGAGGAGCCGGAGGCAGTGCTCCTGTTTGAAGACGTGCAGATGTTTATCAGCTTTTATCTGCCGTAGCATAAGGTGGCTTTTGCAGCAGGATGTTCAGAGCCGTTTTGGAAATTTACCACGAAGGAAGTTTCGGAAAAGCGGTATCCCATTTGTTGGGAGATGGCCAGAGCAATGGCCGCTTCCTCTGCCTGGGAGTGGTTGTGAAGGGCAAGGTGATGCTGGTGAGGTGGTTCTCTGTTGAAGTAACCACGGCGGTCATGGCTCCCTTCTGGCGTAGTCGGCGGCGTCGGTGTAAACCGTGCGGTCTCGGTCCCTGTGTTGTTTGTCAAGAGTGCGCGCTCTTGATTCTCTTCTCCCGGCGTGGTGAGTAGGGTCCATCTGGCGGGGTATAGGTGCAACGTCAATGTTTATTCTTATTTTTGGAGAACGTCGCGTACTTGCTGGACGTGTGCTACAAACAATTTTGAAAAAGAAATACGCCTTATCCTTTAGTAGAAAAGAAAGCTGGGATTGTTGGCGGGGAATGAGCATAATTTTTGCGCAAAGTAAAATTAGAAAGATTTGGTCTGCTTTGAAAATGCGGCGGTAAATGTTGTGGTCTTCTGTGTAGGTATCAAAATAAAAGCTGTAAGGTATTACATTTTGCAGCGCTTACAATACACCAGGTTTTGAGTTAACTATTACTTCTATAACAGCACATTTACTGAAAACAACTCAGCGGGTAGCTGATCCCATCACTGTTTAAAACACACGCGAACAAACGGAGGGAAAGAAACTTCGGGGTTTTGCCTTTGCTGCCCTCCCCCCCCCTCCCCCCCCCCCCCCCCCGGCAGGATACGCTGCCTGCTGCAAAATCTAAATGCAAAAAAAAAAAACGGACATTGAGTTCCCCTCCTTTAAAACATATAATCAGGGCTCCTTGCTCATAAAATGCTATGCTAGAACTTTATTGACGGTTAAACGTAGCCAAGAATGTTAATACTTGTTGGCGGGAGTCCTTCGGCTGAGCGCATTTAGAAAAATCCTGATCCCGGGTGCAAATTCAGGTCACTTATACGACGAAGGCTCTTCCTGCTGCTGCAAAAAGCGCACTACAGAAGAGTTTGTTTCCGACGGTATGGTGTAAACGGTAGGTTTTCAGGGCTAGGAAGAAGCCCCCAGAAGATGTTTTTTTCGTTCCTTACGTTACGTAAGTTATGACAGCATGGGTGCATGTGGATGTGCCTTTCCGCGCGCACCACCGTTGCTTAACTGCAGCTGTTATACATAAAAGCGTAAGAGCATTTATCAGCCAACTACAGCCATTTTTAAAAAGTAGCCAGATAATGCCTGAAAATAATGTCCTACATAGCCGTGTCAAAAGGGCTGAATACCTCCTAAATACAAAAGCTCAAGCGACAGATAGTAGGGAGAGCTAATCTTCAAACGGCTGCCAGTAAACAGGTGTAACTACTACGGTATACAGAACAACAAATGGCAGTGCCTTTTGCGCGACCAAAGCCAGTATGTTATATACGATTCATATTCCAAAGAACCGAGCAGGATTTTGGGGTCACTATCTTGGCATCGCTATGTTTGAAGCTGTTTTCAGCTCTGGGTGAAGCGTACGTATTTGGACAGCATTCCGGCCATAACCCAAACACAAACATACGCTCACGTACAGAAACCCTTTCCAGACAACTAGTACTGGTGCCAGATCTTATACATGTAATTACCTTATCTGACAACTGAAGCTCACACTAATTTGAGGTAAAGCATTCGTGCGTACACGAACACAATTTTTATATGAATTCCGATTTCAATTGTTCCTCTAAACATATTAATAGGAAGAAGCAGGGAAACTTTGTCGGAAAGAAACGAAATAAACGTTCATTTAAAGAACAGCAAAAAAGACTCGAACTGCATTATCAAAACATTCAAAATTAGTGTGCTGGTTGAAACCTCCGAAACCTGCTTAGGTACGGTCGTCCTAAATTTAAAATTCAGGAGCGCAATGTAAGTTTATCAAAGCGTAGGACACCTGGAATAACACTCACCATGCATGCTGCCAGTGAAATTCTATCCACCCTTGAACTCCCTGTAGAGACCGCAATGAACACAAGGAGACAATTGTGCGGCAATGAAGTTTTACCTTTAACCATGAGATAAAATTTTATTCTTCCCTGTTTCAGCCAGTTACGCTTAATAATGGGACAATCATTGATTTACATACCACTAAGACATATCAGCCAACGAAAAAATGTGGTGCATGTAGATTTCACGATATTTGTATGTCTGTTACTGACCTCTTTAGCAAATGACCAGTGACGGCACTCACCTGGAAGGAGCGACAGCATTCACTGCTGGCGGCGAGCTCCACTTACCATCGCTTTCTTTCTTGACCAGTTTTGCATTATTGAACATTACGCCAACTGCTTGACCTTTTCATCAATTTGTCCACTATGTTTGTTTATCCCGAATATGTGACCTTGAATTAAATAAATGCCTGTGAATTGTCACAAACGCTTCCATTCACCGTCACTCATACAAAGCAGAATAGTTGATTCAAATGCCGTTTGTTCGTGTATTTCAACTGTCACTAATTCTATCAAATTCCAACAATGAATATGCTCTGGCATTCCATTTAAACTGAAGTATTACGCGTTTTTACAAAGGTATGAGTGTAATTATCAGGTTTATTTTTGTTAGCTGCAAACGCATTTGATATTTTTGTTCTCACACCCAATTATTCTCTCCTTTTCTGCCAAATATTTGTGTATACCTTTGTTTTCTATTGCTTACTTGGTAGTTTAGCGTCCTGACCCCCTATGTAATACCCTTCAATTGGCGCACAATACATACAGTCAAACCCGTTTATAGCGAACTGAAATATGCACCGCGATTTGTTCGATATATCCAATAGTTCATATAGCCGAACCGGCCTATAACGACCTTATTGTTACGAGTTGGCATTGCGTGGTAGCCCCCCTTCTTAACTCCACCATCCCCGCATGCAGAAACGAACACAGTAAATTAGCCATTAACCATGCCCAAAATAATCCATTTATTGCAATTAATAAAGCTTCTTTCCGCCACTACTGCCTACTTTGCAAAAAAAGCGGTGATTTTTTTTTTCACTTTCGTTTTGGCGGCTACTACTAGCATAGCATTCTCTACACGAAACATTGTTTGGAGCAGTACAAGTCTCCGTTCTCCAAAATCGAGGAAGCATTGGCGGAGCTCATCGGCTGCCGAAAGCGCTTCACTATAGGCATCGGACGGCTTTCACTCGCCACATCATCGGCAACTTTGGCGAGCTCTTCCCACAGTTCACCGATGCTCATGTCTTGGTCCGGACTAGCTGACTGGACGGGTTACTTCGTAAGTCCCACGCGTCAGAAATACTTACGGAAAATGTCGGCCGTCACGTCGCTCCGTGCAAGGCGCAATGTCCCAGTCGCGGCTCTTGCTCCGTGGTCGCGGCCAATCGACATCTAAATCGCAGCTCTGAGACCATGCATTTCGGCAGCCAATTTAGGCGCGCGGAGTTAGATATATCGGATGTGAACTTCGTTATAAGGAATATGTTTCCCGTGTATTTCCGTCACTGAATTTTTTTTTCGATATATAGCATAATTCACTCTATCCGGGTTCGTTATAGCCGGGTTTGACTGCATAAGCTGGGAGGTATTTACCAAGCATTCTTAAATAATAAAAAATGAGGAAGCTCCCACTAACGCGTAAAACTGGAAGGTTGCGAAGCTCTACGCAACCTTCACGATAATGACGACTGGTTTAGGTCCACGATTGCAGCCGATTTGCTTCTCCGTCGCTGCCACAACGGAACTTTCTCCGTCATTGTTGCTGTAAGTGTGACCTTCCTTTAATTTTGGCTAGTGATAATTGTGGGCATCACCTTGTCGGGGCGTAAGCTATCACGTCTCTCTCACGTTCCAAGCAAGTGTTGCTCACGAATAAAGCGAAGACTGGATAGACAAGCCTCACGACCATCTCGACCGTTTAAATCTACGATTACAACCGATTTGCCTCTTCTGCACTGCCAGAACTACCTTTACTCCATCATTGTTGCTATTAGTGTGAGCTTCCTCCATTTTTCTGGAAGTGATAACCATTGGTCATCATCTTGGAGGGGCCTACACTGAGATGTGTCTTTCTCGTTCCCAGCAAGCGTTGCCACGAATACGGTGAACACTGGAGGTTTTTTCGGGCAACCTTAGCCGATGTCTCTAAGTGGGTATTCTCGTTTTGGCCAATCTTCGTGAAACTCAGTAAAGGGGTATGCTTCGGCATTTTATTGGTTTTCAGAAAAGGCCGCGAATGAGAAGATATACCCTGGAGGCCACCGTTACGAGCTTCCACTTCTTCTTTCTTGTATTTATTCTTTTTTTAATGGCGGGAGAGTGCAACACAGCATAACCGGAAGTTTTAAAGCTACAACATTGAAGCTCTTTCCCGCGATGCGATGCGATGATGCGATGAATTTTTTAGGGGGGGGGGGGTACTGGGAGAAAAAGGCCTGAAACTGTCTTGCGTGGGGCGCCGACACCTTATCAGCCCCGTGTAGCGAGGGGAGGGGGATATAAAGGAGGGAATAGCAGGAAGTACTAGGAGAGAATTTGAATAAGATAGAAGGTAGAGTTTTCAAATTTGGAAGGGCAGCAGCTGCTATGTAATTGCATGCAGAAAGGATCGCCGAGCGGAAAGGGTGCCGTAAAGGCGAACGAAGGAGCAACGGCACCGATGATAGGCGTCAGTGACCGGGGGAATGCGGAAGAAGTGCTTATTGTAGCATCTCCGGTGGTCAAGGCAGCGCAAGCGCGGGTGGAGCCATTGTAAAAATTGAAACCAACACTGGTGCTGGGGCGCTCATATCCAGCGCTTAAGATCTTGGGGTCTCCCAGAATGGAGCCCTGTCACTCGGGGGTGTTGAATTCGGTCATTTCTAAGACCTGAGCAATTCCACAACAGGTGCTCAACATCAGCTTCTGGCGAAGCAGACTCGCGCACCACCCTCCCCCCCATGAAGTTGCAGACAACATCTTGACCACTGGGAAGATGCTGGCCTTATAAGAACTTGTAGTAACCATACCCCCAGTTTGTTGGCCCCCCAGTTTGTAGGCCCACTGATCGTTCACGTACATTCCCACCTTAATTCCGGGGCCGAGGAAAGCTGGACCGAGTTTGTTGCTTGCTATTCGCCAAGTCTTCCTGAGAGACAAACTATATGAATGAAGCTTGAAGTCCGCCTTAAAGAAGTTTTCACAGAACTTTTGTATATTTATTTACGGTAGATGCAGCAGCTGATATTTCTTGCGGCCAGGTACACAATTTCCTTTCGGACGTTCTTCCAGGATAGCAAGTACATTTGAGAAGAGTCATTTTTCCTCGCAAAACTCGGTTACATCATGGTGGCACTTCTTGCAGTCCTCTGGGGCTACCTTGCTGTAAGGGCCATCTTCAAGGCCGGCCCAATATTCATGTGCATGGTCTGCCTTTCTCACCTACCGTTCACGTAAGTCTAGCGTAAAGGTGGGATTTTGGAACACGTTTTGGAGCTCAAACATAGGCGAGGTAATCGTTCAGGGCGTTTCATTTGCCAACGCTGGGACGCGGTTTATTCGGTGCGTGAAGGTTCACAAGAGGATTACGAGTCTTCATTTGGGTAGCTGGACATTCCATTCGCTACTCCATTCCATTCCATTCCAGTGCTACTCCGGCTGGAACGTTCGTAGGTAGTTGGAGCGTATCACCTTCTTTTTCTACGGATTTGAGTTGTAGCACCTCCTAACGGGCAAGAACGTTTGGGTCAGTCCTCACGTTAAGTTACCTTAAGTTAACGTTAAGTATGACGGACGCCATTCCTTGCTTTGGGATTGAGTCCGTCCTAGACATGGTACTTGGCAGCGCTTCAGCGGCGATCTTGCCAGATGGCACCTTGGGAGTCTGCTCAGGTGGCAGCTTGCTGGACGTATCCTTTGTAGAAGTGCGTCCTTGAAGCTGTGACTGCCGGGTTCTCCCAGGATAAATTCCAATGGTGGCTATAGCAAGACCATCCTAAAGTGAAGTTCGGACAGCATCTCGATGGCCGGATCGTTGTTCTGGACTAGAGTTTCGGGCACGGGTCCATCCAATCTAACACGTGGGGCAAACTCAGCATAAATTATGACGATCTCGGCGTTGCTAGAAAAGAGTCTATCGTGCATACAGAGTAGTTTTTTATCGTCGAATATGCTACAAGAAATCATTTAGCTGCCTCACCAGTCGGGGTAGTCTTGTCGAAAGGATGGACTTGAGGCGCTCCGTCGTATTGGTGTTCCTCTCGTTACCCCTGTCGTTCGTGTCATACGTTCCAGACGATTCCTCCCCTCTCGCAGCGCAAGAAGGTGGCGTCCACAAAACACCAAACCCTACTATTCGTGCGTAGAGACAAGAGACGTTTCCGCACGGTATTTGGGAGCCAAATGTTGAGAAAGAGACCGGCCAAAAAAAGACGCAGACTGCAGGCCGCCGTTCCCAGCTTCCGCTTCTTCTTTCTTCTACGCTCGGTATTTTAACTGCGGACACGAAAAATACTATCTGATGTCGACTACCAAATGCTCTCAGCGATTCCATAGGTGGGAGGTCCACAACCTAGTCTTGACCACATCGTCTTCACAAAGGGACATTGGATGGTGCGAATGAGTTAAGGCGTTGTACCTTCTGCCTACCTTCTTATAGCAGAAAAAACTGTGGTAGATCAGTGGTGAAGTGATTCTAATATTGGGATATTAAAGTGGCGCTCGGGCGGAGCAAGAACCAGGACGTCCTGCCAGGCTAACATCACCTGATTGAACAAAAAAACCACCCCTACCACCTAGAAAGCAAATTGACGGCATCTAACCGGGCGTTGGAACTAATAATGATACGAATAACGCATACGGTCAGGAAACGACCTTCCTGGATAAGCGAACAAATTTGAGTAGATGATGTCAGAGCTAAAAAAGAGAAAAACTGGCTTTTTTTGCTTGCACGTAGTCAGAAGACACAACTGCCTGTGGGCCCCCACGGTAACAGGGTGGTTTCTAAAAGAGCGCTCTAGAAGAACTCAAAAGTGCGTAACTCGATGCAAAGACAAATTAGGAAAAGTTGGCGGCAAGGAATCAACTTGAGTCACGCAGGATTGAAGAGGCTGGGAACGACGTGGAAAGACCATCGTTCTCCAGCGAACTTCACTAGTTTCCTGCTGCTCTCAATGATAATAACCAGGGCATCTTTAATAAAATAAAAAATTACTTGCCCAAGACGTGGCCGCAACAAAAGATCGAATGATCTGTGGCTCAACTCCAACACAACTTAAAATCCCATGACAAAATTGATGTCTCTCCAACACCTTTAAGTTAGGTTCAGTTTGTATCCTCCGTGATACCAGGCGGATTTTGCAAATTGACATTGTTTTGCAATAATTTTAGAGAAAAAACTAGCCAGAAATAAGTGCGCCAACTGGAGTCGCAACCTGATTGAGTTATTTCAGTGTCATTCAAACCTGGCGTAAACTTTCTGCGTTTAACACGCGTACACCTGAATACTGTCCAAAAACGAACAGAAGTACAACTAATAAAAATTGCATGGCGTGCCTACCATTACTTATTTGAAAACTGTTTTTTACTAATTCTCTTCTTGTGATTCGCTCTTCTTGGGTTAGTACAATAGGCATTTCCTTCCTTGATTTTTTTTCACTGCTTCTCTCATTTATCTATGCATTGGTCTGTCAGTAAGGGTACTGTAAAACCAAATATTGCATAACTTACTTCTCAGTGAAGTCTCTGTACAGAACTGTAGCTTTTTAAAGCAAAGCTTTTTATGTCTCACTGGGGAGGCACGCCCCACAAGAACTCGCAGCAGGAAAGCAAACTTTGTCTGAGTATCATGGTAAGCCTGGGTCCAGGTTTTTGTAGCCCCTCTCTTTGAGAAAAATGGCTAGATTCTCGTGACAGCTGTTGCGGAATTGCTCGGCCACCATTTTGTGTCGGAGCGCGGCGTACCTGTGCTCTGTTTTGGCCAGCTTCTGCCAATTGTCAAAGTAGCTGAGTAGGCTGCCCGCAAATGGACGGCCTGTCTGTGGGTTCTGTGGCTTAGACTCCCTAAACTTGCACCTGTAGCTCTCCTCGGTGTATCCGAACCTCTGTAGCAGGTTCTGCTTAGTTTAGGGTAATCCATGGCAGCATCGCAAGAAATGCGACCAACGGCCTTGAGTGATTCATCAGTCAAGCACAAGTGTAGGGAAAGCGCCCACTTGTCTGAGGGCCGCCCATGAATGGTTGCCACCCTCTCAAAACTCTGGATGTATGCGTCAAGCTCATCACGATCGTCGTTAAAGGCAGGAATAAACTTCTGAGGGCTGTGGATGCCTTGTGCTGCATTAGGCGCGGGGTCGTCTCCCACATCGTGAGAACTCTGCGACCCTTCCTGGAGCCGTAGCTTAAGTTCTACCAGGGCCCGCTCAGCCTCGATGCGGGCTATGGTCTCGGACTGTGTCTTCTGGGCTAGTATTGCCGCTTCTTTAGCCGCCTCGCGTTGACTTGCGCACTGGTCCCTTTCTTTGGTGCGTTCCTCATCGATTCATTTTTTTAGAGCTGGACCGGACAGTCCTAACTCCTTCCCGATAGACATCAACTTTTCTAGATCCATTTCGCTTGCCACACCCGCGTTCCGGATAAGTGTCAAGATGGAATTAAAGCATGCGGAATTCAAGCAAGGTGGAATTATTGCTCACTTGAGACACCCAAATGCCGTGCGTGTTTACCCTATCTGTGGTGCTTGTCTGCATCGCCCCTGTATTGTAAGACGCGTGTTCGCACCAGGCATAGGTTCGGGAATTCGAGATGGTGCCCGCCACCATTCAGTGCTTATGGCAACACCATGCCACCAAGAACTTGACAGCGCGTCAGTGTCAGTCTGCTCATGCTCTGCGAACTCGATTGCGGAGCCATTACGTTGCAGCGCAAAAAAGGGTAATTATTATAGAAAACATTGCCCCAAAACAAACAAATCAACTTAAATTTTATCAATGAGTGTCGTGTTATTTTTTCTGTGTTGTATTAATATGTACCCAGTTAAATATTGCATCCTTGTGAATGTAAACATATAATCCCACCTGCCCAAGGCCTGGCTCTCAGGCTGGCAGTATTCAATAAAAAAATGAAATAAATATTCCCAAGTATGTTCCCCAGTATGTTCCCCAGTATATTCCCCAGTATGTTCCCCAGTAAATATTCCCCAGAAGTGCCGCTCTCAAGAGCGGCACTTCTGAGAGTGCCCCTCTTGAGAAAGAAAAAATCTGTGGTCGTTTCCTTCCTTGAAAGTCTCCGCATCACAACACAGCCGCTGCACTTGCTAGACAGTTCGACAGGGACAAGATCTCTCGGTAAGATCTGTGACACCTCTGGTGGGTCGCGACTGTCGTAAACAAGTCTTACACCAACGTCTTAGAGCGTGACTTGACGAGTGTTCTGCTAAAAATGAGGCCTTTTTACTCAACGCTCAAACGAAACGGCAGGTTAACAAGACGTACAAATACTCATTGACGGTCATCCCATCACCCTGAGCCCCAGCATCAATATTAGCCCTGGATCGGCAGTTAAACACCAGGAGTGACGTAATCGTGCAGTGCCTGAAACCCACAGTCGAATGATTGATGCACAATACGTTACCCCCCCAGACCAAGAAGACAGCCTCAAGAAAAAACGATTACGTTAGAATTCCCGTGGCTGCTGTATCGAAAATTGCCACCCCTAATTTAACGGTAAGCTGTACAGAATGGTGGCAGATACCGCCATAAAAGCCGATTATAGCAGGCAACGGCGGTATACACAAGCCTACACCAGGGTCTAAAACGGCTACAACGATCTCTTCTGCTACAACCGTCTACGCAAGTGCATGCACGGAAGCTGTTCTCAAGATTTCGGTTCACAACAGGGCGAACAAACTGATGGGACGCCACCCCCCCAAGTCAGGCGTTTTGATAGATTAGAACTCTTATGCGTCGCCATAGCCTACACGATTTTGGTTGGACACGATAATGTGTCGCCTTGTGCGATGCGTTGTTCGGACGCCGCCAAAACTGTAATTTACGATGCCTTCTTTACCCCTAACATGTACTCCTCCAACCCCAACGGTCGCCGAAGCGCAAGCGCTTAAACGGTCATGTCCACACTAGGTGGGGATACCATGGTTGCCTAATTGATTCCTATTAGCTTCTACAGCACCCACATGCCACTATCGTGTATATTAGCAGAAGCAGTCTCCGTGTGGGCGTCAGGCTCCGAACAAGAGATATCACATCTTGGTGTTTAAGCAGAAGAGACAGCCATCGCCGAGGCTCTAGCTTAACATATTTTCGCGATGGCTGCCGGCGACGGAGAATACGTATAAAGAAATAAAGGTATCGCCTCCAAAGACCCTCTAAACCGGCCCGGATTGCTCTTCCCAAACGGCAACTACTTATACAATCATGCCATAAGATTTATGCATTCATGATCTTTCCAATACCCTGCATGGCTTCCCCTTTTGCACCAAGGCGTGACGACACTCTACCGATATTTCGCCCGGAAGTACTTACACTCGGCATATAATGGTATTGTGTGACTTTAATTAAAAGCACGCTGCCCTCTTCCTGTTGAATTCTCATCGCGACGAATTGCACATCTTGCTGTTTCGCTCCTGCTTGGGTAGCCAGGTTCAGCGGGTGCCCAGAGCTCAGGCAGCGTGGACTACGTATGGGTTGTAGTGATCAAGCGGCCACAATCCTGAGACTACTTGGGCGATTGGATTGATAATTAGAAATACCATCTATGCCTCTTCCGCTCTTATACACTGTATGAAAAGCAGGCGTTATGCAAAGTGTTGTTATGAATTTTCAAACTAAATTGTCGCTAGATTAGCCGTGCTTGACTTCTTTTTCCTGTCCAGCACACATCCCCTTTTAAAATCCCAACTGCACATTTTGCTATTAACAGCTGTTGTAACGTGCATTGCTTCTGCGTACAAAGCAGAAAGCATGGTATATATTTCGATATCGATATTTTTATCAGATTACTTGTCTAACGTTCAGGCATATGCAGCGTGAGATCTTGCTCTTATCCCCTGCAACAACTTGCATATTATAGAATGTCGCTATAAATATTGTCATTATAATGAATGCTCACGCTAGAGATTGGCTGCGCAACCAAGCCACAAAAGCAGGAGAGAGAGAAAGAGAGAGAGAGAGAGGGGGGGGTCAACTTTTACCGAGCCCTAAAAGAAGGTGTGTGTGCGCAGGCACCAGATGGGATGGTTCTCTGGACAAGGGACTTCATATGGGTTCAGCAGCTTCTGGCCCGTGGCGACCAGTACGTACTGTGTGGCGAGGTTGGCGCTCTATTCATGCGCCGTACCAATCGCTTTTCGCGGCAGGGCCACAAAAAACGAGAGGTGCTGCGCATGGAGCAACCAGCGCGAACGAGGAAGGGCAGGACCCAAGCGCAGGAATAGGCGAGAGTGCCAAGAAAACTACACCGTGGGACGCCTGGACCACGCGGTACGTTTTGGAAAGCCCATCGCTACAAACCGCCAAGGTTCAAGAGCGCGTTTGTGCGCCGTCATCGTGACACTGATGTGCGGACACCCGAAGAACCTTTACAGCCGCCAGGTGCTGGCGTCTCTAGCGTCCCCGTGTTCAAGGCGTACTCGAACTCCCTCTAAACTTAATCGGTGTTCGTTAGTCCACGCCCCGCGTCTCAACATAATTATTTGCTCGTTGTACCATTCCTGCGAGCCGTTCTCCGACTTTCTGAACTCGAGTCCCTTTCATTGAACGGTTGGTTGACCAACTGTGCCTTCCGCCTAGCGAACACGGAACGTCCCGTCGTTCATTGTTACATCATCATATCATGCCTGTAATCTACTCTTCTGTTAAATATAGTTTTACATGCGTCGACGAGCATTTTTTGTCGGCCTGCACAATCCCCGGCCAATTCTAACAGGTATTTCAGCCACCATTTTTTCCCCTATTAGTAGTTCTGTTGTCTCGCAATTTGCAACTGCATGGCGGACGTGTTCAGATTTTCTCGCTCTCGCTTTTCTTATGTTCGCGATGACAGGCATTGGTATAGCATTGCAACGTCCTCCATAAAAACCTACTTTATGATTCACTTGTATTTAGAAAATATTTTTTTATCACTGTAGTTCGTTTCATTTTCCAGCGTATGGCACGTGGGTTGTCGGAAAGGAAGACTGCTTTTTATTGTGTTTTTTTTGGACTTGCTTTATTAGTGCACCCGTAAAAGGCCTCTCAGTTTCTGCTTTTTTCTACACCCAAAGTTCATTCATTGATTGATTATTACGTATTATTTGGAAGTATTGAATAAGTTAATAACCACTTATAAAATTATTCGTTGCACTATTTACTGAGTTATAATTTATAGTTTGATAACTTTCACCTGTTTTGTAGCACGTCTGTGCTGTGGTTTTAAAAATGCAAGGCCATTTGTACGCAATATAGCTGGTCTTTTTAACCGTTTCTTTTGTTTTTATTGTACTTCTTCAATACAGACAAGTGGTAAAAGTGCAGTTTAAATAAAAAAAACGATCGGAGTTGGCCCGTTCTGCTAGCACATACTCAATGGCAGAACCAGGGGTGGTTTCTGCGAGCCGTATACTTCCAAGTATCACGAGCCGTATCACGAGCCGTATACTTCCATCTGTCAGGAACATTCAAATTTTGCTGAAACATCTGCAGGATGTAAGTGAAGAAACTGTCATTCCGAAACAATAGTGCACCAACCCCAGGTCACAAGTCGTGCTATATCGCGTTTACAACCACCCGCATACATTAGCCACTGTATTATCAACATTTTAGCTTCCGTGTAAAGTGAGTCGCCACATCACAAAAGCGCAGTGGATTTAAGGGAATATAATCTTGGTACATCGAGTGTAACAACCACCCGTAAGCATTAGCAACTATAATCTCTACTTTTTAGCTTCCGTGTAACGCGAGTCGCCATATCAGAACATCAAAGCGGAAGTACGGGAATATCATCTTGCTACATCGGTTGTAACAACCGCCCGCAAGCATTAGCAACTATAATCTCTACTTTATAGCTTCCGTGTAAAGCGAGTCGTCATATCAGAACAGCGCACCGGAAGTCCGGGATTATCATTTGACACGCACAAAAGCGCGGTTGACGAGTCAGATGCGGCAATTCCCTACCGCTTTGATAATGGGGCACGACTGCAGCACGAAATGCGAAAGCCGCGCGTTTTTGCAGTATAAAACCTTTTCTGAGCCTCCAAATGCCACCTCATCTCCTGTTCACACTCCTCAGACACTGCGGAGTAGGAGACACCATGATGGAGTGGATCCATCCGGTGTGCACAATATTCGCATGTTTAAATATTTATTTTTGTTTAGTACTGCAGCAGCTATCAAGGATACCCTTTATAAACGTTTTGTTATTTATGTGATAAGGCACCTAGTATTTGCTACTCACTTTAATCTAATTGCTGAATGAATGAAGTCATGGCCCGCCATTCGCACCCCGTTTACATGAAGATAATGGAACCCCGGAGGTCCTCCTGAATGATCTCATAAATCTCCTGCAAAGCGCTCCCACTCAGGATCCTCCCAACCCATCCACGCACACCGCCGTGAAAATGGGTTAACCAGGTTAGCTCGGCACTATGGCAGATACAAATAGCCGTGTAGGACGCCACTTGAAGCACCTAAGTCACTAATGAACTCTTCAGAAACACCCGCCGCTGTGGCTCAGTGGCTCAGGCGTTGCGCTGCTGAGCGCGCCTTCGCGGGTTCGATTACCGACCGCGGCGGCCGCTTTTTTGATGGAGGCGAAAAGCAAAAACGCCCGTGTGTTCGAGATATCGGCGCCCCTCAAAGATACCCAGCCGGTCAAAATTAAACCGGTGCATTTTACTGCGGCGCGGCTCGTCGCCTGCGTTGCGTCGCGCGTTAAACCTTACAATAAATGAAATCAACTCTTCAGAAACCTTGAAACCCTAACACTTTAAAACCTTCTGACACAGGCTAAAGAAGTAAACAAGAAATCGATGCTCCCTAGAACCCCGGCGTCAATTACCGAACGCCTCTGGAATTCAATACGCAACATTCAGAAGAACCTTGCAACTAGCCACCCGACAGCCTAACGGACTGATGAAACAAATTCTGACATACAAAATGTTTACGTTTGTTGGCCGTTCACCCGTCGTGTACCGAGGGTGCCCAGTCTACGAAACACCCATGCACATTTATCAATAAAACAATGTAGATGCTGCCAGCACGAGCGCTTCTTTGCCACCTGAATACTAAAAGGGTGACTAGCAGCCGCGATGCGTTATTTGCTTCACAAATACATGTTAGCCGGACGCGGCTGCTTTGTCCAAACTTTAGCTTTCCTCGAAAACGACAAAAACGAGATATTTACCTGTCCAAAAAAGATTGTGTTCTACCGCTGTGAAAGAAAAACATGGTTCGGTGGTGGCGTAGTGATTGCTGTAAGTCACGCGCATAGGTCTTTCAGTCTGCTAGTTGTTTCGACGCTTGAGTGTATTGCTGTTTGGCTTCGTATAATGAACAAAGATGTAAGTTAACCAAACTTGTTTCGAGGCTACTTGGTTTGTGATTCTTAAATATATCAACACGCAAAAACCACAGCTGGTACAGAAGAAATGACACGGGACAAGCGCTACTTTCAACTCAAATTTAGTCACCGCCGGAGCAGGGAAATATAGAAACAACGTGATAGCGTATCACATGTACACATATGTGTCAAGCACCGACCCGCTCAAGAAAAAAAGATTTCTCTGAGGTAAAAAGGACAACCGACGTATTTCTGATACAATTATAGCCTTTTTTGCTTGATAAAAAAGCTTCCCAGAGTTCCCGCGCTGTCCCATTTCTACTCCTGCCCAGAATCTTAATCTCCCCCAGAAGTGGCTAACACTTGCAGGCATCGGAATGCGAGGGCAAATGCGGATTTTCTTTATTCTCTACCGACAATTCATGTTCCCGTGCTCGGTCATTGATACATCTGCCGGTCTGGCCAACATAGACTTCCCCTCATTTAAGTGGAATCTCATCTACGACGCTTATAGCGCAGTCCATAAAGGGCATGGCATGCTTCTCGTCCCATACTTCCTTTTCGCGAACATTGGAAGAAGTGCACGCGCAAAGTCCTGCCATGTTAAGCGGCACCCAGAACAGGATCCGAATGCCATGCCCGTTGGCCGCCTTCTTGAAGTGATGGGTGACTTTGTGGATATACGGCACCACTTCAGGTTTTTCCGTACCTTGCGCTGGCTCAGGCGTTCTTCGGGAAGTGCCTCCTTTAACCTTCTTGAGGAGTGCCTCGTCGACTGAGAGTCCAAAACTGCAACCGTTCACTGGAAGCCAGTTGAAAGCAGCCTTCGAAATTGCTTATCAAATGTGGCCTGCATACCTTGGGGACACGAATTCGCGAGAGCTGACTCGATGCAAGAGTGAGCGATTGCTCTCTTTTCAACGTCTTGGAGTACGCACAGTCAAAAGGGACAAGCTCTTTGTGTGCCCGTGTGGAATACCGCCAGTAGACATGCTTGCTACCTAAAGGAATTTTAATATCTTTAAACTTCAACGAGTTCTGTAAAGCAATCTCGGGTGCCAAAACTAAACCCTTCCCATGGCGCCGAAAACAGCCTAAAATCAAGTCAACAGACACTGTGCGTGTCAGAGAGTTATATTTGTTTAATACAACTAAAAATCGTCCACCTATCTAAGAACTTTTGAGACTTACCTTCCGTCTTATTCTTTGTGTAAGGCACTGTCAACTGCGGCTAAAATATATTAAAGAGTGCAAGGGCCACACGGGAACCAATACAAATCTCTTGTCTTTGTAGAAACAGGCCGTTGTCAAAGGAGATAAAAGTAGACTTCATATAACACTCAAGTAACCAAATGAAGTGGTCCACTGGCACATCAGGCGAGTTCGGGAAACCAACGGAACCATTTTCTTCAATGTACTCTCTAACTGACTGGAGCAAAATACAATGTCGCAGAGAATAAAACGGTCCTCAACATCCACAGAAATATCGTAGCCAATGGGAGCTCCGCTCTTCAAAAAACCGGTCACCTCATTTGAACTCTTGGTAGCAAAGGATCAGCTATTATGAGACAGTTCACGTTCCTTAAGAGGTATTGACTGATTAAAAGCTGGCAACAACCCTTTTCACTGATGCCCGAGCGGAACAAGAAATTTCGTTTATGCATTTTGAATAAGAAGAATACATCAAGAGCATGGGAGTTACAATGAATAACATTATTGGAAAATTAGTCAATTCAAGGTCCTTGCACACTGCAGCGGCTTTGCTCTTTACTCTTGTGGCACTTGCCTTCACAGGAACGAAATTCTTGCCTATCGCTTGGCTCGCCTTCTCGAAGAACAATTTTTGCGGCATGGCCACAGAAGCACATTCCAGGTCAGATTGTAACAGTCGTAGGTTATTGTGTTTGAAGGATATCTCTCTGGCCGTAGAATTCCCGTGGCTGAGAGAGACGGCACGGTTAACTGTTTGTGAAAGGACGTCGACAACCTCCTGCGACAACATATCTCTATCTTCTTGTGACCCCTTTTTGCGACGTGGCGATTTACTGCCAAACGTTCGGGCGCTGGCATACAATGTTCGCTGAATTTGCGCCCTTTCCTCAAGAGCCTCGCCATGTTGTCGGGTACAGCCGCGTCTCCAGGCACCAACAAGCCGCATTCCTCCTTGTGTTTGCTAACGTTTTCCTACGTTTCGTTATAAGAGCCTAACGTTTTGTTATTGCAATCAGTCCACCAGACTTCGTTATTTTTACCGCGTATTGAAATGGTGACTAATTTATTTGCTGCGAGCCAGGCGGGGCCTAATGCATAGCACAAAATTCTCAACCGGTCCTTGAATCGACAAACTTGGCGCCATAGTTCCACTTCGAATGCTTGTAGATCCGCTTGACGAGGCCACAGAACGGGTTCAAGTAACCATGAAGGGCACCCACGTCACCTGGTATAAGTGTTTTTTGGAGGTTGAAGGTGATTAACCATGGCCGGCACGATGAAGCGACGATGAAGAACACATATGCGTTGGCTTGAGAAGAGAAGGGGAGAAGGGATACAATGGTGCCCTCAGAAAGTGACAGGTAATTTAAGAAAACTTGTTGGGGGGCTAGCTAGTTCATGCTTCTTAAATAGGTGTACAGCAAAAACCAAAGACAGTACACAAGAAAGCAGAAAGGACAAGCGCTACTTTCAACTGAACGTTAATCACATTGGGAGCCGGTAAAGAAAGAAACTATTAGAGCATGTGCAGCATGCGCCACTTTAGGGTAAAACAAGTAGGCATAAGTGTCGAGCATCTGACCCCTCGAAAAAAGATTTCTCTAAGTCAAGAAGGGCCACCGACGTATCACTGATACAATTATCGCCTTTTTGCTTGATATAAAAATAATGCGAAGTTCAGTGCTGCCGCATCTCTGCTGCTACCCAGAATTTTAGTCTCCCCCAGACGTGGGTCACACTTGCGAGCATCGCAATGCGTGGGCAAATGTGTATTTTCTTTGATGAAAGGGCTCAAAATCAGCGAACAACCGTGTACGCAAGAGCACGAACGTTTGGCAGTAAATCGCCGCATCGCAAGGCAGTCGTCACAGGAAGATATAGTTGTGTGCAGGAGGGTGTGGACGTCCTTTCACAAGAGTGAACCGTGCCGTCACTTCTAACCTTAGAAATTCTACAGCCAGAGTGATATCCTATTTCAAACGCAAGCACCTACGTCTGCTACAAGCTGACAAACCAGGTGGTTTTGTGGCAATGCCGGAAAAAATGTTCCTCGAGAACACGGCCCAAGCGATGGCCAAGAATTTCGTTGCTGTGAAGGCAAGCGCCACAAGAGTTAAGAGCAAAGCCGCCGCAGTGTGCAAGAAACTTCAATTGACTAAGTTGCCCAAGGAAAGAAGGAAGAATATAGAAGAAAGGCAGGAAAGTTAACCTGGCTAGAGCCTAGTTTGGTGTCCTGCACGTGGGAAAGGGGAAATGGGCAAAAAACGAGAGAGAAAAAAAAGAGGAAAAGTTGGACCAGACACGTATGCCCAGCACTGAGGCACCGACAGTGATTGACACTGGAGGCTCTCAGACTATATCCTAGTGTTCAAGTTCGTCCCCCATAGAAAACGTAATAGTTCCTTAGTCGCCTTCAGAGCGGATGACTGAGAAGGCCAGTGGCACAGAATCGTCTCCTCTGAAAATGGTTGCCGAGAGTCTAAGTTCTTCAGTGCTGATGACAGCTTCTTCCTTGCAGGCGAGTAGTGTGGGCACTCGCATAAGCGTGGCGTATCGTCTGCGATGTGCCGCACGTTTCGCACTCCGCCCTTGCTGCCATTCCTATTAGGTACGAGTAAGCATTTGTTAATGCCACTCCCAGCCAGAGACGGCAAAGAAGAGTTGCGTCAGACCGTGGGAGGCCTAGTGGAAGGGGACGTTGCAGGTGCGGGTCAAAGGCACCAATGCGTGCACATGTGAAATGTTCTAGAGACCATTGGGAGATAGCTGTTTCCCGAGCAAGAATGCGAAGGGTCCTAGCTGCATCCGTCCTAGACAATGGGATGAGTACAGTTGTCGCTGTTTGATGCGCCAGCCGGGCGGCAGCGTCCGCACTTATGTTGCCGACAATGCCGCAGTGGCTAGCAAGCCACTGTAGGGTGACATTATGACCCGCCTGGGCAGCACGGTCGTACACCATTCTTATTTAGGTCAGGAGCTGGCGTGAGGTCCCCGGCACAGCGCTGACTGGAGTGACATAAGTGCAGGCTTCCAATCACAGAAGATAGCCCATGTGCGGCACGACCTTTGGTAGATGGTGTGGAGAGCGCTACGGATGGCCGTACGTTCTGTAACCGTGGATGTTGTAAGATTGGCTATCTTGAATTTGCTGCACAGTGACAGTCGTGGTATAACAACAGCTCCGGCAGAACCCGACGATGTTGCCGAGCCATCTGTGTATACATGGGTTCGGTCGCTGTATGTCTCGTGCATGTACGTCAAAGCGAGCTGTTGCAAGGCCGGAATTAGAATATCACGTTTTTTTGTCACTCCTGGGATATCTAGGGACACTCGGGGCCGCATCACACACCACAGCGGAACGAGCGGTCTCATCGCCGGCGTAAGTAGCATGCTCTTGATGTGTCGTGCTCGGTCAAAATGCATCCCGTTCCACTCGGTCATCAGGGAAAAGGGTTCTTGCCATCACTCACTCAGCCAACACCTTTTGAGCAACCTGAACTGTCTGTAAATTGCTGATCCTTTTGATACCAAGAGTTTAAATGAGGTGACCGGTTTTTTGAGGAGCGGAGCACCTATTGACTACGCTTTTCTGTGGATGTTAAGGACCTGTTTTATTCTGTGCCCCATGGTGTTTTGCTCGAGTCAGTTAGAGAGTGCATTGATGAAAATGGTGCCGTTGGTTTTCAGAACTCGGGTGGTGTGCCAGTGGACCACTTTATTCTGTTGCTTGAGTGTTATATGAAGTTTAACATTATCTCCTTTGACAACGGCCTGTTTCTGCAAATACAAGAGATTTGTATTGGTTCCCGTGTGGACCCTGCACTCTTTACTGTATTTTTAGCCGCAGTTGACCATGGTTTTAACAAAGAAATATACGACAAGTAAGTTTTAAAAGTTGTCAGATATGTGGACATTTCTTAGTGGTTTTAAACAAACATAACACTCCTGACGTGCACAGTGTCTGTTGACGTGATGTTGGTTGTTTTCGGCGCAATGGGAAGGGTTTACTATTTAATCCCAAGAGATCATTACAGAAGTCGTTGCAGTTTATAGATATTAACACCCATTTAGGTAGAAAGCATATCTACTGGCGCTATTCCCCACGGGCACACAAAGATCTCCTCCCTTTTGACTGTGCGTACTTCAAAACGGTAAAAAAAGCAATCGCTCACTCGTGCGAGGAATCGGCTCTCTCGAAGTCGTGTCCCCACTCTAATGCAGGCCACCTTTGATAAGCAAATTCAAAGGCTGCTCCCAACTGGCTTCCAGTTCGTGGTTTCTAACTCTCAGTCGCTGAGGCACTCCTCAAGAATGTTAAACCAGGCACTTCCAGAAAAACGCTGACCCAGCGCAAAGTTCGGCAAAACCCGAAGTGGTGCCGTATATCCACAAAGTCGCCTATCATTTCAACAAGGTGGCCAACAGGCATGGGATTCCGAGCCTGTTCTTGGCGCCGCGTAACCTGGCCTGACTTTGCGCGCGCACTTTTTCAAATGAGCGCGAAATGCTAGGATACGACAAGAAGCATGCCAGGCCCTTTATAGACTGCGCTATAGGCGTCGTAGATGAGATTCCACTTAAATGAGGGGAAGTCTATGTAGGCCAGACCCGCAGATGTATTGTATCAACGACCCAGCACGGGAACATGAATTGTCGGTAGAGAATAAAGCAAATCCGCATTTGCCCTCGCATTCCGATGCCTGCAAGTGTGAGCCACTTCTGGGGGAGATTAAGATTCTGGGTAGGAGCAGATATGCGACCGCACGGGAATTCTTGGAAGCATTTTATATCAAGCAAAAAAGGCGATAATTGTATCAGTGATACGTAGGTGGCCCTTTTTAACTCAGAGATATTTTTTTGAGAGGTTAGGTGCCTGACACATAAGCGTACTGGTGATACCCTGTCTAGTTTCTTCTGTGTTTACTGGCTCCGGCGGTGATTAAAGTTGAGTTGAAAGTAGCACTTTCCCCGTCTCTTTTTTTTCTGTGCCGCCTTTGGCTTTTGCGCTAAACATATTTGATAATCATGAACCAACTAGCCTCGAAATAGGTTTTCTTAACTTGGGTGTTTGTGCATTATACAAAACACAAACAGCAATAAACTCAAGCTTGGAAACAACAGGCACACGAAAGACCTGTGCGTGATTAACAGTGATCATAACGCCACCACCGAACCTTGTACCCCTTTCACAGCGGTAGGACACAATCTTTTTTGATTTTCCCTTTTCGCAGATAGCCAAGTTTTGAACCAAGTAGCCGCGTCCGGCTCACATGTATTTGTAAAGCCGATAAGGCATCGCGGATGCTATCCGCCCTTTTAGTATTCTGGTGGCCAAGAAGCCCTCGTTCCGGCAGCATCTGCATTGTTAGTTTTAAATATGTGCATAGGGTTTCCGTAGACTGGACCAGCCTCAGTAACACGATGGGTGACCGGCCAATAAAAGTAAACTTTTTGTATACAAGTCCGTTAGGCTGTCGGGTGGTCAGTTGCAAGGTTCTTAGAAATATTGCGTGTGGCATTCCAGACACGTTCGGTAATTGACGCCGGGGTTCTAGGAGGCATCGATTTTGACCACTGGGTATTATTTACCGTCCGCCGACATCTCGAACACACGGGCGTTTTTCTTTTCGCCCCAATCGGAAAAGCGGCCTCAGCGGTTGGTAATCGAACCCACGAAGGCGCGCTCAGCAGCACAACGCCTTAGCCACTGAGCCACAGCGGCGGGTGTTTCTGAAGAGTTCATTAGTGACTTAGGTGCTTCAAGTGATGTCATACACGGCTATTTCTTTCTGCCATAGTGGAGAGCTCACCTGGTTAACCCATTTTTTGGCGGTGTGCGTTGGTGGGTTGGGTGGGTTCTGAGTGGGAGCGCTTGCAGGAGATGTATGAGATCGTTCATGAGGACCTCCTGGGTCCCAATATTATTATGGATAGCGCGGTGCGAATGGCCGGCCGTGACTTGCATTGATTCAGCAAATCGATTGGGATGGGTATCAAATACTAAGTGCCTAATCAGATAAATAAACAAAACATTTACTAAGGGTATCCGTGATAGCTTCTTCAGTACTAAACAAAAAATGTCGAACATGCGAATGTTCTTTTCGAGGCTCAGAAAAGGTTTTATCCTGCCAAAACGAGCGGCTTTCGCTTTTTGTGCTGCAGTCGTGCCTTATTTTGAAAGCGGTACAGAATAGCGGCATTGAACTCGTCAACCGCGCTTTTCTGCGTGTCAAATGATATTCCCAGAGTTTCGGTGCGTTGTTTCCTGATAGGCGACTCGCCTTATACGGAAGCTAAAAACGTAGAGAATATAGTTGCGTATGCTTGCGGGTGGATGTTACACCCCGATGTAGCAAAACTTGTGACAGGGGGGGTTGGCGCACTATGGTTTTGTAATGGAGAGTTTTCTTCACTTACATCCTGCTGATGGTTCACTAAATTTGAATGTTCCTGAAAGATAGAAGTATACGGCTCGTGATGTGATGAGATTTCACTCCTCGCAGAAACCACCCCTGTTCTTCTGTTGAGTATGTGCTAGCAGAACGGACCACCTCCAATCGTTTTATTTAAACTAGCAACTTTTACGACCTGTCCTGTATTAAAGAAATACCATAAAACACAAAGAAACGGTAAAAAGAACAGATATATTGCATTGCAAATGGTAGTGCATTTTTAAAACCACAGCACAGACGTGCTACAAAAGAGGTGAAAGTTATCAAACTAGAAATTATGACTCAGTGAATGGTGCAATAATTATTTTTATGAGTTCCTCTTTACTTATTCAATTATTCGAAATAATGGCTAATAATCAATCAATGAATGAACTTTGGGTGTAGAAAAAAGCAGTAACTGAGAGGCCTTTTACGGATGCACTAATAAGCAAGTACAAAAAAACACAATAAAAAGCAGTCTTCCTTTCCAACAACCCACGTGCCATACGCTGGAAAATGAAACGAACTACAGTGATAAAAACATATTTTTCTCAATAACAAGTGAATCATAACGTAGGTTTTTGATGGGGGACGTTGCAATGGTATACCAATGCCTGTCATCGCGAACATCAGAAAAGCGGGAGCGAGAAAATCTGAACACGTCCGCCATGCATCGCAAAATTGCGAGACGACGGAACTACTAATAGGGAAAAAAAGGGTGGCTGAAATACCTGTATAATTGGCCGGGGATTGTGCAGGCAGACAAAAAATGGTCCGTCGACGCATGTAAAACTATATTTAACAGGAGAGAAGATTGCAGGCATGATATGATGATGTAACAATGAACGAAGGGGCGTACCATGTTGGCTAGGTGGTAGGCACAGTTCATCAACCAACCGTTTCAATGAAAGGGACTCGAGTTCAGAAAGTCGGAGAACGGCTCGCAGGAATGGTACAACGAGCAAATGGTTCTGTTGAGACGCGGGGCCTAGACTAGCGAACACCAATTAAGTTTAGAGGGAGTCCGAGTACGCCTTCAATACGGGGACGCTAGAGGCGCCAGCACCGGATGCTGTGAAGGTTCTTCGGGTGTCCGCACATCAGTGTCACGATGACGGCGCACAAACGCGCTCTTGACCCTTGGCGGTTGGTAGCGATGGCTTTTCAGAAGGTAGCGCGTGGTCCAGGCGTCCCACGGTGTAGTTTTCTTGGCACTGTGGCCTATTCCTGCGCTTGGGTCCTGCCCTTCCTCGTTCGCGCTCGTTGCTCCATGCGCAACACCTCTCGTTTTTTGTGGCCCTGCCGCAAAAAGCGATTGCTGCGGCGCGTGGATAGAGCGTCAACCTCGCCACTGAGTTCGTACTGATGGCCACGGGCCAGAAGCTGCTGAACGCATAGAAGTCCCTTGACAAGGGAACCATCCCATCTGGTGCCTGCGCACACACGTTCTTTAATGGCTCGGGAAAAAATGACTCCCTATCTCTCTCTCTCTCTCTCTCTCTGTCCTGCTTTTCTGGCTGAGTGCGGGGCCAATCTCTAGCGTGGGCATTGATTACAATGACAACATTTATAGCGACAGCATACAATATGCAAGTTGTTGCAGGGGATAAGAGCGAGATCCCACGCTGCATATGCCGGAACTGTACACAAGTAATCTGCTAAAAATTTGATATCGAAATATATCCATACTTTCTGCTGCGTATGAAGAAGCAATGCACGTTGCAACAGCTGTTTATAGCAAAATGTGCAGTTGTGATTTTAAATGGGGCTGTGTGCTGGACAGGAAAAAGAAGTCAAGCACGGGTAAGCTGGCGGCAATTTAGTTTAAAAATTCATAATAACACTGTGCATAACGCCTGCTTTTTATACAGGGTATAAGAGCGGAAGAGGCATAGAAGGTATTTCTATTTTTCAATCCAATCGCCCAGTACGTCTCAGGATTGTGGCCACTTGATCACTACAAACCATACGTAGTCCACGCTGCCTGAGCTCTGGGCACCAGCTGAACCTGGCTATCCAAAGAGGAGCCAAACAGCACTATGTCCCAATTCGTCGCGGTGAGAATTTAACAGGAAGAGGCCAGCGTGCTTTTAAGTAAAGTAACACAATACCGTTATGTGCCGAGTGTATGTATTTCCGCGCGAAATTTTGGTAGAGTGTCGTCAACGGCTTGGTGCAAAAGGGGAAGCCATGCAGGGTATTGGAAGGATCATGATTGCATAAATCTTACTTAGGGCATGATGTATAAGTCATTGCCGTTTGGGGAAGAACAATCCGGGCCGGTTTAGAGGGTCTTTGGAGGCGATACCTTTATTTCTTTATACGTATTCTCCGTCGTCGGCAGCCATCGCGAAAATATGTTAACTACAGCCTCGGCAATGATTGTCTCTTCTGCTCAAACACCAAGATGTGATATCCTTTGTTCGGAGCCTGACGCCCACACGGAGACTGCTTGTTGCTAGTATACACGATAGTGGCATGTGGGTGCTGTAGAAGCTATAAGCATCAATAAGGCAACCGTGGTATCCCCACCTAGTGTGGACATGAGCATTTAAGCGTTTGCGCGTCGGCGACCGTTGAGGTTGGATTAGGGGTAAAGTAGGCATCGCAAATTACAGTTTTGGTGGCATCGAACAACGCAATCGCACGAGGCGACACATTATCGTGTCCAACCAAAATCGTGTACGCGATTGCGCACGCATAAGAGTTATACTCTAACAAAAACGCCTGACTTTGGGGGTGGCGTCCCATCTCAGAACTGCACAGGCCCTTAACATTACTGGGGAATATTATTTTATTTATTTATTTATTGAATACCGTCAGCCTGAGAGCCCAGGCCTGGGCAGGGTGAGATTACGTGTTTACATTCACAAGGATGCAATGTACCTGGGTACCTATTTTTACAACACAGAAAAAATAACACGACACTCATTGACAACATTTGTCAAAGAACAAAAGAAAACAAAAGAAAACACAACAGAGAAAGCGCATACCTGCACAGAAATTTACGCGCATGACACTTAACGCGCCACTGCAGAAGAGTGAGCCGATAACAACTATTTGCAATTAGAAAACCACGGCACGATGACAAAAATTGCTATACAAGGAATAACTTTAAAAAAAAAAATGTACTCGGAGAAAAACGTTTACACATCGCTGAGGAAAAAAAGAAAAAAAAAAACGGCAACAATGTTTACACAAGAGAGAACACGATACGTACGCGCACAACTGTTTTGAAAGGCACCGTTTACAGACAAGAAACCACTACGGCACAGAGAACATGAAAGTCAGAAGCAGCGATTAGCACACAGCAGTATTAAATATACCCTTAAGGAAGAAGTTAGACGAGAACAATGAGACAGCTACTTAAATAGAGAGGTTTTTCATGAATATTCCACAGTAGGGCATTCGACCGTACTCTGAGGTAGGGAATTCCAACTAGCGACTGTTTGAGGAAAGAAGGAATGTTTAAATACGTCTGTGCGACAAGAAAAATCTGTAACTTTTTTCGTGTGATATGAACGCGTCGGGCGGCGATCGGTCATTGTGAGGTAGTTTGCTTTGTCTATGCCAAGTTTATCATGGTATATTAAATAGAACAACTTTAGCCTGTCCCGGTGACGTCGCGTTTCTAATTTTCTAAGTTTGCGGCCTGAAGGAGACTCGATGGGGATACGCGCCAGCTATAAGAATTAAAAATAAATCTGACGGCTTTTCTCTGTACTCTTTCTAGTTTGTCGATGTTCGTTCGCGTGTACGGGTCCCATACCGGCGCGGCATATTCTAGTACGGGTCTAATGTATGTTTTGTAGGCTAGTAATTTCACTCCTTCGTTGAATTTCCCAATGTTCGTCCTAAATATCCGAGCTTTTTCATTGCCTTATTTGTGATATACGTCGTATGCTCATTCCACCGTAAATCAGAAGTAAAAACAACACCTAAATATTTGTAACTGGACACTGCGTCTAAATAGCAATTACCGACATGATATCGAAAATTCAGTGGATGTTTTTTACGGGTTATAGTCATTGAAACAGTTTTTTTAGATTAATAGACATTTGCCACTTCAGGCACCATTCCTGTATATTGTTCAGTGACATGTTTAAAATTTCTTGATCGTTAGCAGATTCGATTTCATGGTATAGCACACAATCATCGGCAAATAACTTAACTTTTATTGGTATGTTGCTAGCGATATCGTTAATGAAAACTAGAAACAAAAGAGGCCCTAACACGGATCCTTGAGGGACTCCAGATTGAACTACTGCAGATTTGGAAGTTACGTCGTCAATATAAACGCCTTGTTCCCGATATGAGAGATATGCTTCTAACCACGAAAGTAATGAATCGTTTTGTAGAATGGGTTTTAATTTCAAAAGAAGTTTAGGATGCGAAACACGATCAAATGCCTTTTCAAAATCGAGGTAAATGATATCAACTTGCCGTTGCCTGTCTATGGCTGATGCGAGGTCATGAACGGTTTCCAGCAGCTGTGTTACCGTGGAAAAGTTCTTTCGGAAGCCATGCTGTCGGTTGTCAAGCATATTATTGCGTTCTAGGTGAACGGCGATGTGCTTGAAAATAATATGCTCTAGTACTTTGGCGCAAGTACACAGCAATGATATAGGCCGGTAGGAACTGGGTAGCGCTTCATTTTGTTTTTTAGGAATAGGGGTGATTTTTGCATACTTCCAGTCCTTCGGCAGTTCCGCGCATGAAATAGATTTATTAAAAAGTAAACAGATATTTAGAGCACCACTCGGCATACCTGACCAGAAATGCATTAGGAATTGCGTCAATTCCAGGCGTCTTCTTTGTGTCCAAGTTAAGAAGAAGTGAAAAGATGCCTTCTTCATGAATATACACATCATCGATAGGCGGGGAAACAACAGAGGGACGAAAATATCGGTGCAACATTATCGTCAATGGTGAACACTGTACAGAAGTAATCATTCAAGGTTTCACAAATGCGCTGCCTATCTCCGATTGGAACATTGTTCACGCAAAGATTTGGCACAGCCATTTCTTTGTTGAGAAATGCCGCCAAAACTTTGCAGGGGAGGAAGTTAAAAATTTTGATAATGTGACCCGTTGATAGTGTTCTTTAGCTTTCTTAATACTCTCGTTAAAAGCATGCGGAGGCTACAAATTTTGTTGCTATTGGAAGTTGTTGACGATCGTTTAAATTGTTTTCTTGCCTTCTTCAGTTTGCGCGAGGTGCGTACGATTTCCTTATTTAACCATGGATTTGAGCTCCGATGCACTTTCGTTTTGAACGGAATAAACGCATTAATACACCTAAATACAACATTTTTAAAGTAGCACCACGCCTGGTCAACTGAGCATGCGTCGGATTGACAGAGACCTAACACAAAGGACGAAAAAGAACTCTCCAAGAGCATCTACGCACCGTAACGTAACTAGCACGGCGCGAAACAGGATGACGGTTTCCTTTTTTTTTTCGGTGGTACTACGGAGTTGGTTTCAAGGGTTAAACATACTATTTTATGGTCTGATACGCCTTCAAAAACTTGCACTTTCGGGTTTCGTTTACGTATGCCACCGTTAACAATAAAAAGATCAAGCGTAGATTCCGCGCCGTTTTGAACACGTGTGGGAAGCTTGACAAGTTGAGATAGATCATGTAGAAGCACTAGGTCAACAAATGATTCTGATAAAGGTGAGAGAGCCTTTGGGAAATCGTGTTCCCAGCTAACCGATGGAAAATTGAAATCACCCGCCAGCACAAGATTAGAGGAATGATTTCTGTACGTACATAGAAATTCATTAACCTTCTCGACGAATGCACTGTCACTGTTAGGAGGGCGGTAGAAAGCGCCGATTACCAAGTTCTGTTCGTCTAGAAAAATTTTAGCAACTACGCTTTCAATTCCTGTTATGTCTGGTAATCTCGACAACCGCAAGGTGTTCTTAAACATAATGGCTACACACCCCTATGACGGTTTCTGTCTCTTCTGATAATATTATAACCTAGAGGCAAAATTTCAGAATAAAAAATATCCGGATGAAGCCAAGTCTCGGTTATAACTAAAACGTGAGGCTTGTAAGCTAGAATGACAATCTCTAATTCCGAACTTTTGTTAATTATATTGCGGATGTTGATATTAAGGCATAGGAAAAACTTTTTGGGCTTGACTGTTGGTCATTGCGGGTCTTGCAGTGTGCTACTACTATGTGCTACAGGCACTCTTTTCATTTGTAATGTTGTCCCATTTGAAAACGTTCTTTTCAATCTTTATATCAACGTAAACAAGCTGGACTTTCACACCGTTCTTCCGTATTTCAGCAGTGCTGTTCCACAGCTGCTTCCTAACTTGTCTCGTGGCTGGAGCGAAATCTTCAGACACAGACATGCTTGTGCCTTTAAGTTTGGAGCTGTTTTTGAGCACCAACATTTTTTCTCTGTAGTCCATCAGTTTTAGTATAACTGGTCTATGTTTATTAGGTTGTTTTCGTCCTAGTCGATGAATGCGCTCGACTGAGGATACCTTTACTTGTAGCACCGTAGAAAAGACATTGTCCACCACTTCGTTAGTAAGCGATTCCACTGATTCGTCAATTTTTTCCTCTACACCATATACAATCAGATTGTTTCGCCTGCTCCTATCCTCTAATTCGACTAACTTTTTTCCAGATTCTGGACGGTTTTTTCGAGGGTTGCTATTTTAGGGCCAAATTCTTTGACTACTAACACACTGGCTTCCACTTGTTTAAGTTTCTCTTCGATAGCGTCTAGTCTACTTGTCACACTCTTCTGACCATCCAGGAGCTGCTCAAACATTTGTTCAATGGTAGGGCCGGGATTTTGTTCAACATCTCCACAGAGTAACAGCAAGGATACAAAAACACTGCGGATATACAAGTACACATCAGACAGGTCGTCCGCCAACCGCTCCTCTTTCACTGCTCTGATTGCGTCAGCGATGTTCTTAAGTTTGTTAGAAATTTCGGTAAGATCAGGACCTGGGTTGGTTTCGACGTCTCCCGACAACATTAAAAGCAACTCGTAACATTGCATGACAGCGCTCTACGGCAACACCAAGCCAACACTGTGGGCTCGGCAGCTCAACCAAAAAGTAATTGCTCGATCTTTTAGCTAGAAGGGCATATGGTTTACGCACCTGCATAGCGAAGAGTAGGCGATTAGTCGAACTTGTCGTGGCGAAGCCACCGAGCCCACAGGGAGCCGCGCGGTGTCGTCGCTCCTTTAGAGGCAACCCCTCACTGAAAGTAGAAGACTGTGGCCCATTTGCGATGGTCGTCCGTACTGTTGCCAGGGGAGCCGGGGGCGCAGACCGGAGAATGGGGGCGTCGGGGAGACGGGCCACGAAAAGGCCACGAAAAGAAGCGGGACGAACACAAGCACGAGAATGCTTGCGGGCTCCTCCATAGCGAAGAGAAGGAGGTTAGTCTAACTTGTCCTGCCGAATGCTTACAAGTGTTGTGTCCTGACGCCATCGAAGCTTCATCGCAGTTGGATACATCCAGCCAACATGTCTCAACGGCGCAAGGCAGTCGTTGATATGCGCTCGATGCGTCCGCTCACGAGTCTCCAGAAGTCGTCGGAACCCACCAGTACGCTTATAGTCGGTATTTGTGTCTGCCCTATTTCAGGTTCGTCGGAAACGAGTAACTTGCGGTGGCGAGGCAGATTTAATACTTCGGTTTCCACGGGTAGACCCTTTACCGTGAAACCTCTGGCACTTCAAGAGCATCGAGGTTAACTCGACTCGCTTCATAGCGGCTTCGTAAGGTGATCGCCACCTTCCGGCACTGCTGCGACTGCGGACGGTTCGGGCTGCCAAAAGTAAACACGGCCAAGTCCTCCACTCCAGAAGCAGACCAGTGGACCACAGACGTCCTTCGAACATCCGTTGGACATCCAGTGTCGGACATCTGGACGTCCGTCAGACATCCGCAGAAAGCCAGCGGACGTTTTAGAGACGTCCGTGGGATGGTCCGATGCAAAGGAATTGCTCATCCTACGAACGTCCGACAGACGTCCCAGCCGGATTTTCCGACATCCGGCGGATGTTCAAAAATCGGACATTTCCAAACCGAAATGTACAGGGACGTCCAGGGGATAACAAAATGCGGATATTGGATGTCCGCCAGACGTCCGTATCTGGTCCCAAATTTTTCGAATCAGGGAGAACCTGTACTTGCTGTGAGCCTCAGTGCCTTATTGATAACACGCCTTGAAGTACTACTCCAGCTTTAAGAATACTTGATACAAAAGCCTCTTCTGTAGCTTGTTTTGGCACAACCCTAATTATAAATGCTTGCACCATGCACTCTGTGGACATTATTTGCCTGCTTTTGAACTATTTTGGATGGCTCGACTCTACAGCTAAGTGTAGTGGCATGCCAACAAATACCAATGATGTTTGAAGTACTTTGACTGCACCCTTCAAAACATTTTTACGAGGCATTGGGTATTCTTTACTGTTGTGGTTTTATGTCGGAACATGCTTCTGTCATCACTTCATGGCGAACTAAAATTTTGACTCTTGAAAACCTGCACAAAGCCAAATGATAGCTGAAACTGGTAGGATTCGCAGTGCTTCGCTAGATTCCCTCGATCTCACTGCTGACAAGCTGCACTGTCTTGCGCACTAGCATAAGCAGTTTGCGGAATAGGGTACTGCAGAACAAATGCCTAGCCTAATTTAAAAAAAGAAAAACTGCATACCTCGGTTGCATCGAGCAGAGCTGTTCTATGCCCGTCGAATATTCTACAATATAAACATACGTTTTCACCAACGCGCTTTGACGGCATCTATCAATTATGAGGTGTGCGCGCCGTAGTGGAGGCCGCCGGAATAATTTTGACCGCCTAGGTATAACGTGCGCCTAAATGTCGTACACCACGGGCGCTTTCTTTTCGCCTCCATCACAAAAGCGGCGCCGCGGCCGAAAATCGAACCCGCACCTCGGGCTCAGCAGCACTACGCCCTAGCCACCGATCCACCGCGGCGGTATTGACGGATACGTGCGTCTACAAGCGCATACAGCAAGCACGGTTAATATATTAGTACGCGCTTCATGCTCACGTCACCAAAGTGCATTTACTTCGCCGCATTCGCCGGCATAAGCCACACTATAGGGCACCTCGGCGTAAACACTACAGCCGCGTCCTTCGAGGGTCGTGAAATCACCCACCTAAAACGCACCGTACGGCTTTTTACACGTTTCGCAACACCGTGTCTACATTTCAACTCAAGGCCAATGCATAACGTATCTCCGCAACGAGCTCACACAGTAAAAATTGTTACAACCCTTTCCGTAAACCTTGAGTGGACGTAAAAGTATCCACTGCGCACACCACGTCGTAGGTAGTGCCGGGCTTAATGCGAACGCCGGCACACTCAACGACTGTGTCTTTCAGCGAGAGCACGTGCACGTACCGCTGATAGCTTTACGGAAACGGTATAACTAATTTATCGCGCCTATGATTGCGAAGAAAAGATGATTCCCTGAGCGCGTTGGCACTGTCATTCAAAACGCGCTAAGCCAGTTATGCCTAACTTCGGCACAGCGTACGGCGTTTGCAGTACACGGAAAGGTAAAGACGATTTCCCGCCCCCTCTCCACTCACCGGCACTTATAAAAATGTCTTACCTTTCATTGAGGACGCAAAAAGCTGTCTAGAAGACAGCAGCAGGGAAGCTAGCTGGCGCTTCGCAACTCGCACACACAACCGAATGGCTATGGCTATACGGCTTGAAGTGGCTTGTCACAGTGTTGGCTTCGCATCGCACAAAAGACAAACAAAATATAGTTAAAAAAAGAATACATTTTAGCCTAATTATCAGCAAATCAAACAACTGTTTTTATGAAACTTTACGAGATCTGCTGTCCTTTTTTAATTCGAACATAACTATATCATATATCAAGTTGACTCGTTCAGCTCGCATCGAGTGTTTTGTGCGCGAGGGCTACAACTTTGCTTTCTGAGCTGACAAATTGTTTGCCTCCCGCTGCAGGAAGCAAGAATATAGACAACATAATTACCTCAGGGGCTAATTACGACAAGTTATTAACATGATTGCGGATTATTGCTTCAACCATGCAGACGTACGATGGGCGTCCAGCGGACTTTATTGATGGGACCACAGTAAACGTCCATGCACAAACGTAGCTCGGACATCCGTCGGACCAAATTGAACGGACGTTCACGTTTCCCAGAAAAATACATCCGAAGTACGTCCGCCAGACGTCGAGCGCGGGACTTGGACGTTCGGCTGTAAAACGGACATCCTACGGATATCTGTGGTCCAATGGGAGGCAGAGCCATCTGACGACACAGGTTACTGCTCACGAAGGTTCGTTGGCTCCCAGTATCAAGGAGTAGCCGGACCAATACCGGCCGACCGCAGTCACCAGATGCCCACACTGTGGCAGTTTGGAGCAGCAGCGACGAGGATCACGTGCTGCTGGCAGGAGCGGTCGTCACGTTACAATCTCGCTGTGGAAGTTGCTTACGATCGGTGTCTCCGTCACGGCGAGCAGCAGTTGTGCAGGTGATCCCCGATCGCTTCCACATGTCACAAAGGACGATTGTTTGAGGTTCCAAACAAGTATCACACTTGAGTGTTGTCCTAGAGCGGCAGCTGCGTGCCATGTGCCCTTGTCTCGCGAATCTAAAACAGACAAGTATCACACTTGAGTGTCGTCCTAGAGCGGCAGCTGCGTGCCATGTGCCCTTGTCTCGCGCATCTAAAACAGTAGCGGTTCTTTGAAAGGCACCGTCGGTTCTCTTCGACCGTCAAGCCAGATCGGCATTCCTTTGCCATGTGGCCATGACTACCACACAGGAAACACATCAGTGGTCCTCCCAGTGGCGGATCCGTAGAATTGAATGCAAACCCAGCCGCCAATGCCAAGGCTGACGGCAACAGAGGAGATAAATTTCTCGGCGGCTGTCGATCTGGCGACCTTTTCGACTCAGAATTTCACCTCAAAGCCCGACTCTCCTCCCTGCTCTCTACCTGCACCTTTAAAAACGCCATGATGGCCTTGACTTGCTGCTCTCGAGGCGTTGTTCGGCGTTGGTGTCGCTGGCTGTCTCCTTCAAGCGCTGGCGGTATTGAACTGCCAGGTCTTCTGGCAGCTAACGCATGAGGACTCGGTTCAGAATCACCGCGTACTCGGAAACTGGAACGCCAAATTTCTCGAGACACCCACTGAACCTGTTCGTACTGGTCTCGAAGGTGCGCCACTTGCGTCGACGATTGAAACGGTGCGATGGCGAGTAGGCTATCTACGTGGTCGTCCACGAGAAGTTCTGTGCGTCCAAACCGGTCGTTTAGGATCTTCACCGCCTGACGGTAATTTCCACCGTTTAGGCGAATCCATTCAACAGCGCGTTTTGCGTCTGCGGTAAGGTAAGACTTTAATACTTAAATTTCTCTATGTCGGGTAGGTCCGGGTGGTTATGAATGGTCGCCTCAAAATGGTTCCAAAAGCCCTGCCATTCGCGTGGCTCGCCAGAAAAGCGGGGGACTTGCAGCGTCGGCAGGACAACCCGCGATGTGAATGGACGAGAGCTGACGTGCGGCGGCGGGTTCGGATGGGCTGCAGGGTGGACACCTTCGACCTCCACGCTCTGCGGTTGCACTGGTGGTGGTTCCCCTGCAGTTCCTCCGCCGTAAGCTCTCATGGGCACCCGCAGCTCATTCAAGGACGAGCGCAGCCGACCGATCGCACGACATGTTTTCTTGAAATTGTATCATGTCGGCAATCTCCTGGTTGAACTAATCGCTTTCGAGTGCTTCCTTGATCTTGTCATCCAGTTCTTTCAGTGAGTGGTTTTTACTTGCCAGCTGGTCTATGGCCTTTTGCAGGTCATGCGGAGACGGCGAGGGGCTTTCGTTGAGCTCGGTGGCTGCCTTGAGCAGCCTCGTGCCGGCTCCACGGAGAGCGCCTCGCTGACGGCAGAACTTGTCCATCGGTCAGAACATGATGCCGGTCTTCTCCCGGGTTTCACGGCACCAGAAATATTAACTCGCCAAGACCCGACACCGCGCTACCGTTCGGAACACTTTGAAATTTTATTTCGTCCGAATAGCACGAGCGCGCGTAACAACCCCGCGCTTCTTTCTTCTCTGCTTCCAAGTGACCGCGCACGCGCTTTCCTCCGCGACTAGAGTTCCTGTATATCGCGTAGCGTAAGAGTTGGGCATCTGATTTCCACATGCCGCGGCCACAAGCCCGCTTTCAGTGCTTCGCACAAGACCCCGTATTCAGTCAGTTCTGCTCAACTGAGCATCGGCGGTTGCGGAAGAGGCGGCAGCGGCGGCGGCTCAGCTGATAGGCGGCCGAGAATCGTGGGCCAGTTTTTGTCCGGCCGCTCCTTGCCACTCCTCCTCGAGGCTACATACCAGAACGGTGGCTTTCCCGCACGACCTGTAACTCAAGATGGCGGCTGGACGCGCAAATCTGCTCCCCTAGGGGAGCTATATACAGGAACTCTACCCGCGATCGAGAATTAATACCACCAACCCACTACCTAACTGTCATCTACAAATATATCGGCGGCGTTCTTGTCGGTGACTGTTGTACAGGGACCTAGCATGAGGTCTCGCTACCGCAAGCAACGACCCCGACTCGACCTTCCGCCTCTTCGTCACCCGCCAAGCATCACCCAACAACCACCTCATCGTGGCTGGTGCCTCCGACCCCACCTGGCCGACCGGCTCTCCTACGCTGCGAACGCCTACATGAAGCCCCCTCCAGGCACTGCACGTGGCGTGATTGATGAAATCCTTGAAGGCCTCACTCTAAAACAACTTCTAGAATGCACACCTACCAACCACCCTTACCACATCCATGCCCGCATTCTGAATAAAACAAGGTCAGCACTCCTCACCTTCATCGGAACACACATTCCTGACTATATTATGTTTCACTAATAAATTATCCGCTGCCGACCATAGCATCCCTCCCTCCAATTCTGCACATACTATGGCAATATAGGGCACTGTCAAGAGGTCTCCCCGCATCCCAACAAGCCATGCGCCACAGCTGCGGCAGTCCCTAACCAACCCCGCAACACACTTCAAAACCCCGCTGCAAGTTGTCTGACGGACCCCACACAACTATCCACTGCAACTGCCCCATGGGCTACCGATCCAATCCTCTACCATTTAACAAGCGCCCGCTCGACTCGACCAATACCTACAGCCGGCCACGCACCAATGCCCACTATTTCTCGCCGAACTCACCACTACACGCATCGCCCACCCAGCGCCTTACATGTCCTCCCCTACGACAGGCGAGCTGGTCAGCCGAATTAATCGAGCCTCCCACTGGTATTACACCACCCCCCTAAGCCGTATAACCCCTCCGCGTCCCCCAACCTACTCACCACCGCCGGTGAAAAAATTATAACACTTCCAGTAACATCATCAAGAACTTAAAAAACAACTTGACGCCCTCATGTGTATCCCCCTCCCCATTCCTTCTCTTCCCCATTCTCCGTGGACCCCATCATCAAACGTGTCACCTTAATCGCCAGTGCTCGCATGGCCGCCCAAGTTTTCAACGCCCAAGCCCAACCCATTCCCCTCCGCGTCAAGAACTTCCATCTTGTCACGGAACGCCAAGACATATTTAAACTTGCCCTACAACGTGACCCCGGCCGCCTCTTCCTTTCCTCTGATAGTCCCCCAAGAAACCACACCACCACGCGTTTCATGCCCAAAGCCCCATTGACACCATAACTGTCTATCAATGAAATTGGCGTTCGTTCAACAGCAAGCTTCGTCAGCTCTCTCTCTTCACCCAGGCAGACTTCCATCCTCCCGATGAAATCGCCCTGCAGCTGATCCACACCTCCTCCATATGTGGAATGCCCGCCGGAGCCTTTATAAAAGATGGAAGCGCCAGCGCTATAATCACCCCCTCAGGAAACATATAGATCCAAACGTACTCCAGCCAGCTTCACCACGAAAACTGGCCGGACTTATGCACCCGCCTGCAAAGTATCCTCCACACCCGCAAAACCTGTCACCCCTCTGCTCCCTCCTGGACAACCCCACTCAACGTCAATGAACGCACCGCACCCGTCAAGCGATCCGCAATCATTTGGAAACACCTCGTGGGTTCTCTTTCACCATCAGACAGCATCTCTTTGGTGACCTGGTCACACATCCCCCAGTCCCGAATCTTCAATGCACCGGAACCCCAAAACGCCACCATGGACCTCGCCGTCACGATGACCGAACTCCACGTCATTCTTTCTTCCTCACCCGCAACACCAACCCGGGCAGAGAACGCATTACCCATCGAACTGTCCGCTACTTCCCGGGCAACACCTTTGAAGACCTCCTCACTTTACAACAATCTATGGGAAGCCGGCACAGGCCCTCACATTGGCGCCACTCAGACATCGCCCTTACCTTAAGCCACCCAATCAGTCTCCGCAGCCACCCTCCGACCCATCGCCCTCAAATTCCTGCTTCGGCAAGTTCTATCAGCAGCTAGTGCACCAGCGCCTCGCCTACTACCTTGAATACCGTAACCTGCACCCTCTTTCGCAAGCACCTCTCCACCGAAGAAGTCCTTGCACAAATAAAAGAACAACTCCCAGACCACAACAGCCATGACAACACCAAAATACTCCTCACCTTTAACGCCAAATGGGCCTTCGACAATGTTACACACCAAGCCAGCCTCGATAACCTCAAGCGCACAGTTTTCGGCCAGCGCACTTACCAGTTCGTCTCCACGTTCCTGAAAGACTGCACTGCCACCCTCCTGCTCCGCCCTCTCGAATGCGCCACCTTCCACACCCCGGCCAAAGGCTCACCGCAAGGCTCTGTAATTTACCCCGTACAGTTTATTATCTCCCTCATCCAGCTCCCCAGGAGGCCCACGTGTCAGCTCGCGCGCGCATAACCCGGGCCCTTCCTTTACCTCGCCTCAAGAAAGCAACTCCCACATACCTAGACCCAGCAGCCCCGACACCCTTCGACCACACGTACAACTGTATTCTCTCCCAGCACACCAACTCCTTACGGCGATACCCCCCTTCCCTCACCACCCAACAAGCCTACATCCTCCGCCGACTACAGACCATAACCTACTTTAGCCACATCATCCTATCCCGCATTTCCCCATTCACCCCTTCTACCCGAATACCCACATTCGCACATCCCCATTCGCACATCCCACATTCGCACATTCCCACACCCCTATCCCTCCACTTCTCCTGAGCACTGGGAGTCCTAGCTGATCAGCCCCACAACAGAGCTCCAGGTTGTCCAGGGGGGGCATGCCCTAGAGGCACACCGGACACGACGCCTCTTGGACTTAGGAGGCTAACCAAGCGCTTCTATCCTTCCCTTGGGCTCAATAAATGTTATACCAGCACCAGCATCAACACTACCACAACAAGCCTTGAATATTGGAAAGGTGTTAACCTAGCGGTAACACGACAGTACAGTTTTAGCATAGCGGCTACCCGAGGCTCCCCTTAAAGTGGTGGGTTAGCGTAACCCGACCGCCCAGTTGCGCGAGGGGAGCGCTAGGAATTTAAGGGCGAAGGTCTTTAGGACCACGGAAAGTCCGTGCCGTTGTCTAGCGTTCTCCGAAAGCACAGAATTGTAAGCCATCTATCGAGAGCGGCACAAACTGTATTACCATCCGCGCGCCATCTGGAGAGAGCGCCGGAAACTACAGTAGCAAAGAGCGCTAATGTCAAATGCTACCAAACGCAAAAAACAAAGCAAAAACGATAAACTACCAACGATAATTCGCGGAAAAGGAGCAGTTGCAATTATAGTAAAAACTACAGCGAGAGTCACGAGAGGGCACTGTGGTGCAATGCAAATATAAGCGCGTTCCCGAATCAACCGAAGATAATAAGGGGAACGTGCATACACCTCGCCTTTTAAAACTGCAATCAAACCCCCCTCTTAGAACCACTGTCTGTGCACTTCACCAATCACAAGGCTGTGATCGCGAAGGGGAAACGCAACCCGGAAATTGTCACAATGTACCACCATTACCGTCAAAAAAACACTGCATATGTACAGTGCACACACGTTCGTCAAACTGAAATCACACATCTCCATGCCGTGAAGGGTGCCGAGGGAGCGAAGTACTGGGACGCTAACTGTTTTTCGTTTGGTGCTTGTTATTTACAGTGCATTTACTGCACCTAAAATTCATTTAAAACTCAGAGTGCATCAGCGCGCACTGACGGTGACGGTCATCACACAGGCATACGCAACTTCCGTCCCAGTGCATCGCACCCTTGGCATCGTTCACGGCGTCGACAGGTGTGATTTTTTCCCCTCAGCGGAGCCAATGCGCGTGCATGACGAAGGCTGGCCCGCGGAACTAATCCACCCTACTCAAAAGAATTTGCACCTGCCCAGTCACCCCTCCACTACCCGCCGCCGTAGCGCTAGCGGACGGTACACGCTTGCTATAACCCTCTAATGTTAAGAAGTAGCGGAAACAGAACACTGCCTGGTAGTAGGCCGCGTACTGCTGTAAAAACGGATGCGTATAGAAAAAAAACCACATTGATCCGTATAGAAAAAAAAACCGGTGTTGAAGAAAGTGTCAGATAATGTAAAAGACTGTCTTGGAGGCGAAGACAACTTAGGAATGGTAATATTGCACCGTGAATAAAGTTGTCATACGCCTTGCATACGTCCATAGCTAGTACAGCCCTCACACGGCGAGAACGGCCTCGCACCCAAAACCATACATGACAGGTATTCCAAGCAACCTTCGGTGCCAAGACAAGTCCTGAATCCTATTTGTGCCGGATGACACCAATGAAAAGTATCAAGCCACTAGTGAAGACGTGGGGCAAGCATCCACTCTAACAGCTTGCACGGCATAGCTGTGAAAGCGGTTGGCCGCAAGTTGCGAAGGTGGTGCGGCGGTTTCCCGGGGCTTAGGAAAGGAAGAATATCCGCCCGAAGCAAGGATTCAGGTGGTTGACCGGATAGCCACAGCTCATTAATGGAGTCCACAAGCATCAGTGGGTGGGTCATCAATATTTTTGTATATCTTATAGTAAGACCATTGGGCCCCAGAGCATTCCTCAGTTTAGCTCGACCAATCGCCGCCAAGAATTCAGATTTTCTGAACGGTAACTGAATTCCATAACTGGCATCAGGAGTTGGCCGTAAGCCTGCACTGGTCAGAAAGGAGAACGAATGAGGCCTTTCCACTTGTATAGCACCAAAGGCAGGAAACAAGGCTCGGGCAATGTCGACCGTGAATTGTGACGGATCGTTGTTTGATTCAAGGAAAGCACAGGCTGCAGCTTCCGGAGGGCGACTGCCGGATTCCATGGCGCCAAAGGTGCGCCAGATAGACGCTGTAGAAGATGACTGACCAAGAAAAGCGCACCAGTCACTCCAGCACTGCCTGGACAGTCTTTTCTGGTGCCGTCTACCAGCAGCGGTGAGGGGCTGATACTGCAGCTTGGCAGGTACCGACGAAGGATCCCGGGTGGCTATGACTTCATCTTGCTTACGTTTTGCCTAGAGCTACAGGACCCGGAGATACGGCTTTGGGCGGGTCCCCTCCACCCACGTATGCTGGAAACCATCCGCAAGAGCACGGCTAAGTAGATCGGTGGGGTCGGGGGTTATCGCTGAGATGGAAACTTCGAGGGTAGATCGGCATGTATCCCAGTTCACCACTGCGCACCGGCGACGAAGGCGACCTTTTGACTCCGGATTTAGACATATGCGAATCGGCTGGTGATCGCTGCCGCAACAGGCTGATTCGCGTTGAAAAGAGACCGTTTGCATACCCAGCCACAATGAGAAGTCAGGTGAATAGGGGGCATCCGTACGTGGGTACACCGGCATGTTGCGCTAGTAATGTCATTCAAAAGTGTAAAGCTGGAATCGGTGAAGTGCTCTAGGACGAGACGACCACGCTCACTTGAAGGCGGATATCCCCAGTCGTATTGCGGTGCATTGAAGTGACCCGCCGCAAGAATAAAACATCCAGGTTAGCTCGCCGTAGTTGGGTGGGCCAACCCAGCAGCAGGCGGGGAGCACGGCCACTACAAGAGCGCACTTAGCACACCAGTATTACCGCACACCGCGGAAGTTAAAGTTTTACCACCGCCGCTACCTGCCAGTCTGTACACCACAAGTTTAGAGGGATAGGGTTTTAAGGAAACAGAGATAAAACATAAAAAAATTCCCGCGCCTTCCCGCGAGGGGAACACGAGTAAATGCAGAACTTGGGGGTCGTTAACGCCACGTAAAGTCGCGTTAGGGTGGGTAGTTGGGTTGTAGTTGCGTTGGTGTTGGTTTGGGGTAGAGAGAGGAGAGTAAAGTCGCGTTAGGGTGGAGTGAGCGTCAACCAAGGAAGGAAGGAGCAACGCAGTGACTGAAGCACAAGCGACCGCTAGCCGCTTCATATTTGCAGCGCGCGCAGTAGAGGGAGAGCAGTACGGGGGGGAGAGCGCGGATGCGCAAGCAGCGCGCGCCCTTCCACGCCTCACCGCGCTGCTATCACGCACCTGTTACGCCGAGACAGCGACGGAGCGAACGGGCTGACTACTGACGCATGCGCGCGCCAGCTGCTGTTGAGAGAGAGGAGGGAAGGAGGGGAGGCGCACCTGCTGCGGACGCGGAACTGTGGACGCCGTCCGACGCAGGAAGAGGCGAGGCTAAGAATTGCTCTGCATTTAATAACCGCCTTAGCCGGAGCAGTAGAACTTGAGCTGCACCACCGATCAGCAATGAACGGCCGAGCGTATGCCGTAAATTGAGGCACGCGGGGGAGAGACTTCGCCTCCTGAAGAAAGAAAGCCCTGGCATGTAGCTTCCCCAGACGTAGGCTGTCACAGATCTCTCCAATTTGACACGTATTCCAAGTTTTTTTCAGTACCAAGATGAGGCCTGAATCCCATTTGCGAAAGGTGATACAGTGATAAGTATCAAACCACTACTGAAGACGTGTGGGAAGCATCCGATCTAACAGCTTGCAAAAGCGCAGATATCAAAGCGATTGACCACAAGTTGCGAAGTTCGTGCGCTTGTTTCCCGGGCTTTAAAATTGGAAGAATAGCCGCTTGGTACTGTGCGTTCACTAAAGGATTCGCCGACAAACCATTCGATTTCGTTCACATGGTTTGCGAACGCCTAGGGTTTTAATAGAGTAGACGCAATGTTCCGGTGCGTGTTATTCACTGTAGAATGTTGATGCGTTTAATGTGCCATGCCATCGAAATCGAAATAGCGATGTGCAACTTCATATCGATGCACAATAAACAATCAAATGCTTCTTTTGGGGCTCATTTCCTTTGTGTGTTTTACCGATTCCAATTCAAGAATGATAAACCACATTTTTTTTACGTTTTATTCCAACAACTCTAACATTCTAGCATTATAACATTTCTAACAATTATTCTAACAATTTTAACAATTCTAACATTCTAACAATTTAGTGCCGGTCATACGAAGTATAGAATCTGGAATATTGCCCAACCTGTTCATGTGATCGTTCGAGCTTTTCGATATTGTTTGGTGTCACGAACGCGGTAATGGGTCACGCAAACAAAAAAAGGCCACGCAAACCATTTTCTGCCAGTTCAGCATTGCTGGAACGAGAGTCTAGCAGAGACTTAGCTGTGCTTCGCTTATGCAGCCATCACAGACGGGTACCACCCAAGCTTAAAGGGACGTAAAGAAATTGCAGTTGATTGTCACAACGCAACTCAACTTTAAACTTCAACGCAAGGGCACTATGATAAACCTTCGCAATAAAAAATGCTATTCTGCGCAACACCTTCTTTCATTTACCACCATCAAGTACTTGTGCACTTACATACAAAGAAGGCTCGCCATTCCCCCGGTTGTTTCTTCACAGGCTGGTCTACAAAAAAGAGTAATATATCCCTAAGAACCAAAGCAACTTTTGATTCAGTGCATACACCATTGCGCTGGAAAAACAGCTTGTCTTACCATCAAAACCAAAGAGGATCTGCAGTCCGTACTTCAATTGACGACTCTACCGCAATGCCACAAGGGTTATTAAATTATACTTCGTCGTGCTCCTGAAGAATACGCCTTATCACGCACACCAATAATTGGTTATGAGGTAGCGAGCATTACATGTCAGTAACGCCGATGCTTAAGGCTGATGCTTAAGGTCGATGCTTTCGTCAAGGCCTGAACTACAGCGGCTGATTTCCTAACCACAAAGGGGTCATAAACCATAGGGAAGAAGGCGCTTCTGATAGGGAATAGACAAAACAAGTTCCCACGCACCCGTCACAGATACAATTATCCTGAAGGGAATACCTGGTTTGCGTGTTTTAGCTAAAAACACAATTCCTAGTGATTCTTTTTTGTTTGTGTCTCTTTCCCCTACGGAGCCAATGAAGCCAAATGCCAGCCTTCTAGCAATGTTAAAGCGCGTTTCATCACGTTTGTGGACTTTTTCTGTTGAGGCAAAGTTTTTCTCAACCTCTTCCCCGCATTTTTGTGAAACATTACACGAAGCAAAATCACAATGCACCCTTCTTTATCCGATGGTTTAACCCCTCTGACACAAGAAATTCAACCGTAGGCTGCAACTTCCCTCGAACCCTCGGAGCACCTACAGCCCTGGTGGTCGTGTCCATATACACGCATGAGCACATGGACAGATCCTCCTCCGGAACCAACCTCGGGATGATCCTCACAACTCGACGTTTTTCAGCCGTGACAAAGTAGTCTGAAATCCCAAATTGGGTACTCGCCCTAGAAATCCAAATGTCATTCCTAATTAGGGTGATTTCCCAACAAGTTCATATGGCCCCGGTGGCAATGTTTTGTCAGTGGTTTGACGACCCGGTTTAGTGCGCAGCAATTTTGCGGCCGCTACTGTGGCTTCGCGGTAGCGACGGCGACGGCCTTGTATCCAGGCGCACAATGGGAAGACTGAAGACTCAAATAAAATTGACGAAAAGATTATCGCGAAACTGTGAGGGGACAGGCGGTTTACAGACTCGGTGCGAGACGCCCCTCTGAAAGTGTGAGTGGAGAGCAGTTGCCGAGCCTGCACCAGGCAAGTGTATGAAAACCGCCGTCGGCGCGTGCTAGGCCCCGGTAAAACGAACGCAAAGCCAGGCATCAATAAAAGCGAGCGTCCTGTTCTTTCAAGCTCAGACAAATCACATCAGCCCCGCCCGTGCTGCGTGCTCTATGTTAGTCGCTCTTTCGGGTCCACAATGACGAAGGAGCGGTTTGTTTGCATTATCCGGCTACTGGTTGTTTTCGTCTCAACGGCCTCCATTCCTCTGTTGCATCCCTACGCATATTCCTAACGTCGCTGCAGTATTCCTGGAACCAATACGACCCAGCGGCAAGTTCAAAGATGACCCCGCGTTGTGGTCTGCAAGCTCGGGTCTACACCCTCCGCCGCTAGGCTTAGCCCAGCAGCATTTGAGCTTCTTGCGACAGAGACCCGGCCCTGCCATGGCAGACGTGCTGGAGCACATACCACCGACCGAAACAACACAGCTGCCAAGAGCGTCTGCTGCAGCTGGTGTTGCTGCGGGAACTTTTGAGGAGTTTCCTTCACTGATGGAGGTAACCGCCGACCCGTTCACGAAGCGATCTGCAGATGAACCACATACTGGTGTTACGGAGAGAGAGACTGCACCATACCCGCCGTGGTGGCTCAGTGGCTAAGGCGTTGCGCTGCTGAGCACGAGGTCGCGGGTTCGATTCCCGGCCGCGGCGGCCGCTTTTCTGATGGAGGCGAAAAGCGAAAACGCCCGTGTGTTCGAAATTTCGGCGCACGTTAAAGATCCCCAGGTGGTCAAAATTAATCCGGAGCCCTCCACTACGGCGCGCCTCATCGCCTGCGTTGCGTCGGCGCGTTAAACCCCACAATCAATCAATCGACTGCACCACCTGCTACAAACCGGGCTTGTCCCGCTGGCGCACCGAGAATTCTGCTTCGACCCCAATTATCGCGAAAGCTCCTGCGAGCCCGACAATACGGAGCTCGTTACAACGAGCGAGGTACAAAGTTGCCATCAAGCCTCAGATGCATTTCAATATCCTGAATCTACCCAGGAAGTCGTTTCAGAAATTGCTTGATAGTTCTTCGGAACAACTGGATTTACAGGACGCGCTTATCACCACGCTACGAACACTGTATCTGTGTGGTTGACATGTCTCAGTGCAGTGGTTAAGGTGTGTACTCTGCAGCACATAGCTGTTTCTGCTGAGACAATTCTTGAAGTGCAAGCGTACCTGGTATCAGAAACTGACATCCGCCATTATGTTGTCACGTGCGACAACATAAGGGGCGACACGCATCAAGTGCTTCTAGTGCACCTGCCTGGTTTCGCTACGGGGCCCGTTGGAGCCCCCAAACAGGCTTCGTTTCAATGGTGGTTGTCCTCAGGCCTCGTACTTTAGTGCACTTCTACCGTCGTTGCTTCCACCTTGGCCACATGAGCTCTTCATGTCCGTGCCCATTACCAGAATCCAATCAGGTCGAAACTATTCTACCTAAAAAGCCAAAGATTAGGTGGAGTCTTGTCACTCTGACGACCATGAGATCACAAATAAAGGCTGCCCCACCAAGAGCAAGGCCACGCGTGTGAATCGCCGTGCATGACGTGCTCGTTCCCAGCCAGACCCAACCTCAACGTTCAACCATTTCGACTCTTTGGCGTAAGAGGATGAGGATGCAGTGAAGGAAGAGGAAGCTACGGAACCTCCCTCGCGGCCAACATGTCGAGACGCTACTCGTGGTTTGCGCCGACGCGGGAAAGCTGTTTCTGGGACGACCTTCTCTCCTGCGGAGGATTAGCTTGTGGCCGTAGACCAGCAGCTGGCCTTTCGGTCTGTTAAAATTAACAAAACTCCACACGCGAAGGTCTCAATAAACACGCCAGCGGCCGAACGTGCATCAATCTACTCAAGAGTCACTTCGTCCTTTCTCCAAAGCTCATCAGTCCGCCCTGTCTACGGCTCACCTTCCCTCACAGCCTGCCTCCTCAAGTCTGACCCACAAGGAGCTTCTCCAGTTTGTGGTGCATCAGCTACAGACACCGGTTTCCGTACTCGCCGCAAAACGTTGCTAACCAATTCGGTACCATCCCTGAGCAGCAACAATATATTGCTCAGTGGAACTGTCGGGGACTCTCTACGAAATTAGGAGAGATTCGTGAAAGGCTACGTCTGGGGAAGCTACATGCCTGCGCATTCTTTCTTCAGGAGAGGAAGTCTCTCCCGTGCTTCCCTCAATTTACGGCATACGCTGGGCCGTTCATTGCTTATCGGCGGTACAGCCCAAGTTCTACTCCTCCGGGCAAAGCGGCCATTTATGCTCTATCTCGGTTTTCTCAAAACCCTATCTCTCTAAACTTGTGGTGTACAGGCTGGCAGTTAATGGTGGCGGTAAAAGTTCAGCTTCCGCGTTGAGCGGTAATACTGGTGTCGTGCTACGTGTGCCCTTGTAGTGGTTGTGCTCCCCGCCTGCTGCTGGGTTGGTTTACCCAAATACGGCGAGTTAACCCTGGGTGCCCCATTCTTGTGGCAGCGCACTTCAACGCTCCGCACTACGACACGGGATATCCGTCTTCAAGTGAGCGTGGTCGAGTCGCCCTAGAGCGCTTCACCGATTTCAGCTTTACACTTCTGAATGACAATACCAGCCCAATACGCCTGTGTACCTACGTACAGCTGCCGCCTTATTTACTTGACTTGTCGTGGTGGCTGGGTACGCCAATGGTCTTTTGGCAAAGCGTAGCGGCCTGTTGGGGCATCAATCTCATCCCTATTTGCATCGGTCTCTTTCCGGAGTCAACTGGTCGCCTTCGTCGCCGGTGTGCAGTGGTGAGCTGGGATACCTCCCGGCCTACCCTCGACGGTTCCATCTCAGCGATCACCCCAGACCCCACCGATCTGCTTCGCCGTGCTCTTGTAGATGGCTTCCAGCATACGTGCGTGGAGGAGAACCGCCCAAAGCCCGATCTCTGGCTCCTGCAGCTCTGGGCAAAGCGTAAGCAAGCTGAAGTAATGGCCACCCGGGACCATTCGTCAGTACCTGCCAAGCTGCAGTATCCCCGCCTCACCGCTGCTGGTAGACGGCACCAGAAAAGACTGTCCAGGCGGCGCTGGACTGACTGGGGCGCTTTTCTTGGTTCGTCATCTTCTACAGCGTCTCTTTGGCGCACCTTTCGCGCCATGGAATCCGGCAGTCGCCCTCCGGAAGCCGCAGCCATTGCTTGCCTTGCATCAAACAAGGATTAGGCGAAATTCGCCCCCGACGTTGGCCAAGCCTTGTTTCTTCCCTTTGATGCTGTGCTAGTTGCAATGCCAGTTCGGTTCCCCTTTCAGACCAATGAGGGCTCACCGCCAACTCCTGAAGGTATTTCTGCAATTCAGTTGCCGTTCACAATGTCTGAATTCTTGGTGGCAATCGATCGAGCTAAACTGCAGACTGCTCAGTGTTCCGATGGTATAATTTAAGACGTTTGCAAAAATATTGATGGCCCAGCCCTCGCGATGCTTGTGAACGCCGTAAATAAGGTGTGTCTATCTCGTCAACTCGTTGAATCCTCGCTTCGGGGGGATATTGTTCCGATCCTAATCCCAGGGAAACCGCCGCAAGAACTTCACAACTTGCGGCCAAACGCTTTTTGGAGCTACGCTGTGCAAGCTGTTAAGAGCGCATGCTTGCAACGTCTTCACTGGTGGCTTGATACTTTTGAATGGTATCATCCGGCAGAAATCGGGTTGACGGCTCGTCTTGGTATGCAAGATGGCTTGGCATACCTGTCATGCGGTTTTGGTGAGAGGTCTTTCTCGCCGTGTGAGGGCTGTTCTAGCTATGAACATATGCAAGAGATGTGACAACATTAGTCACGCTGCGATATTACAAATCCTAAGTAGTCATACTTTCCCAGACAAAGTGTTTCTTTATCCGACCACTTTCTTCAACACCGGTATATTTCGATACACATCAATTCTGGAATCTTTGGCTCATTTACACCAGTACGCAGCGTACCACAAGGCTCTGTTCGGTCTCCGTTACTCTTTAACATTGCCCTGTTGCCGCTAGCTTGGCACTTTTCCTCTATCCAAAACTTGTGTTTCCTTCTGTACGCGGATGACATTACTGTATGATCAGTCCATCGAGACCTATCCCGACAAGCAGAGTGCCTCTAGGGAGCCATAACAGACTGCTAGAAATGGTGCGATTAGGAGGGCCTAACGCTATCTCAAGACAACACTGCTGCGCTTTCCGTCGTGTATGCTTGGGGTGTTCGCTCCCTTGCGTTCTCTCGGATCGCACTGCAGCTGAATTGGTCCGCCATTCTCATTGTTGGACACCTTCGAGTTGCGGGATTGTAGATATCAGCTTCAGGTTCGGCGGCTGAGTGGCTCGGATCTGCGCAACAGAACGCCAGACAAATGCCCCACCTTGTTCGCCGCATCCCCCAGAAGTCTGGCGGAGCCTGCTGGACGATTGCCCGTCTCCTAGTCCGCTCCGTACTGCTGCCAAAGCACGTGTACCAGGCATAGGTACAGCACATGACGCGAGGGGACGGAGACCGGCTGGACGCTATTATCAGGGCCGCCATGTGCAGTATTACTGGCCTCCCCTGCCGAACACCGATTCACAGCTCGAAGCAAAATCCCAGCTAAACACGCTCGACAAGCTCATTCATTAGCGTCGTTTCGCACACCTGCTGAAACGTGGATTGGTTCCTGAGGCAACAGCTCTCGCTGCCTATATGGGCCACCCATCGAATACCATGCAGGCTTTTCCACCGCAAGTCCGCCATGGCTGTTCCATCAGGTGTCGGACAAGAAGCCTATGCAAGGCTACGCTTCCGACACCTCGGACCTTGACGAGCCTCCAGATGCCGTTATTCATGTCACTTACTGGGCACCTAAGACGCAGCCGCTGGTTTTCAGGCTTTTGCGGACGCCTGGGCATATGACTGATTCGTCACCATGGCCTTCACGTGTCCCTCCTACCCTGCCATAAATCAAACCTGTGCGTACGAGTCACTCCGTGCACTCCCAAGCCTGCTAGCAGAACGTACGGCTATTACGGATGGCCCTTATGGAAGGATTTGCGAAGTGTTGCCCGTTGTAGAAGGCTGGCCGCAGGCATTCACTTGATTATGGACACTTATTCACGCCCGGTCCGCATTTCGTGGATTCGCCAGGACATGCTTCCTGCTCACACAGCGGTAGATCGCGCCGTTCACACAGACCTCCCGCAGCCTGCACTTCTGCACTTCTTACTGTATCTACGATAGAAGAACTGCTGGTAGATAAGCAAACCCTCCATCGCGCCACGTCTGCTTTACCTCCACCGTGTACAACTGACTCCCCAGTGGGCTCACTCGTTGGGAGGAGGTTGTGCTGCGGAGACTTCAGGTTGGGGTGGCGTTATCCGCAGCATTTACCCACGCTTGGCCTGCCCGATATCACACGCCGTTTGCGGACACTTGCCCCTTCTGCGTGATTCCTGTGTCAGAGGATGACGTTGAACATTTGCTGTGGACTTGCCCAGGCCATAGAGACACCAAACGCAGCACCTCAGAGGCACAGGGCTCCATCCTGGCAGACCCCAAGAGCTAAAGCGCTGGATATGCTGACCCCAGCACCGGTCCCGTCTTTAATTTCTGCGTGATACGGGTGCAAAGTTGTACATATGAAACTATTTTCTTATGCCGTATTGCAATCTTTCGCAAAAAAAGATCATTTGTCGTCGTCCTTGTTGCGTGGCTCATCCGAACCTCGCGACGTTTGCACAGAAGTGTCAAACCCGATATGCAAAAACACCCTCGGCGGCGCCGACGTGCGGCGAGATAACGGCCGACAAGCGCGCCCCGCCATCAAAGAAGCTATGCGCCTTGAACCGGAAGACCACAGTTCGCGCTGTGCACAAATTTCACATTAGCGATTGTCGCAATCGTGAGACAATTTTTACAGAGTAGCTGTAGATGCTGCCCGTAGTGTGTGCGGAGTCGTCAGAAAACCACGGGTCATAGTTCCGCCAACCGTTTACCACGCACGTGAGCATGCGTGTGACCAGGAGCGTCTGAAGCCGTCGAGGCTTGCGCATGGCGCTCACAAAAAATGCCAAGAAAACAACTGACGTGCACCCGCTTTTCAAGCGGGGTGCACACAAGACAGCTGGTGCTACAGTCATCCAGTTCTCGGAACCCAGATGTCGCCGTTTTGCTGACGAGTTCCACTTTGACAAAAACGTGAAATCATGCGGGCAAACCGATGCGGGGGCCCACCAGTAATGCATCAGGAAGACGACGATAAAGATGGATATGACGCTCACTACTAATAATACACAGTGGAAAGCGGCCACGAACCAAGTAACTAAACAATTTCACACCTAATTCAATGCGCAGTGCTGTGCCCTTCAGTGCCTAAACATTAAGAAATCCTCAAGATCAGCTGTGGGTCTGGCCTTGCGAGAATTTGTGCAGGCTCGAAATTTTTTTGGTTAGACATTCGTGTGCTCTAGTTGAGGTCTTGACACAACCGGATTTCCTAGAACACCGAGCTATAATCATTGCCGCTACGAACCTGTGTTACTCGCTATCCTATAACAAAGGGGCGAACCTCAGAAAAATGTGAATTCATAAGGAGAGCGTTTCAGTACAATTGAGGAACACCTGTGGCATTCCGGCAGAGTCAATTATGGCACTGCAGTCCATATACTGCACGTCCACTCTGCTAGGGTGGAAAGACAAATTGTTTCTCCGACGCCATGGTGTTTGCATTGCATCGAAATTGCTCTGGTTCTTAGTGATACATTGGGCTGTTTTTGTGGAGAGGTCAGAGAAGGAATAGGGGGAACGGGGAGCCTCATTTGTAGGTTTGAGGCTGGTCATTCACCTCATATGTAGCTAAAATGCACGAATTTAATGGAGAATAGCACTTTTTATAGCAAGTTTTTTGTCAAAGTGCACTTGTATTGAAGATTTAAAATTCAGTTGGGGCATGCAAAATGCAATTTCTTGCCGTGCGTTTAAGGTTTGGCGGTGACCACCCGTGCTGGCTGTATAAGTATAGGACGGTACACTTCTGCTAGACTATGGTTCCAGCATTTCCAGACTGGCAAAAAATGAGGTGCGGGGCCTTTTCGGGTATGCGCACCGCATTAACGGTTTTGTGCTCTGTAAAAATGTCGCAAAGCTTTATATATCAATTTATCTGTTTGAAGTGGGTAAATGATCATACTTAAATTTCGTACGACCGGGAGCACTTTTTGAAATAGGTAAAAACGACAGGAAGAAGAAATAGCCAAGATAACCAAAAACACGAAAGCCCTGCTTATATAGTATCTGCGCAAAATGTCACATGGTCCTAATGACGTCGTTGTGAGTTATGGTGTAAAGGTGGCATGGCATGTTGTAGTTCAAAAACGCTCTAAAACGAGAGGTCGCGGTAAAAAACGGGGGAGTGCTATCGCCAATAAAAACATCTCGCTTGATCATGCCACAAACATTGTTTACCAAGTTCTCTTGCCATGCAGTGCTTCGTACATTGGCCCGGCTAGCCGGTGTGTTTAAATGAGGCTAAGGAAACAGAGAGCCACTCTTAAGCAAAATGGCAATGCTCGCTTTTGTACGCACTTGCGACTGCCAGTGTTGCCTCGATGTGATGAGACGAAGGTTTTTTTGAGACACAGTGACTGGCAGATTAGCGAAATTGTTTAAGCCTACCGCAATAATAAGACAGGGAGCAAATCTGTGAGCCAGTTTTAAAAAAAACCATTAGGAACCGGTTTTATTTTTTATGAAATTTGTCAAACCTGAGGCCAGTTTTATCGTATATTCGTCTAAATAGATCACTCTGAAAATATCATTGTGAATGCCCGCTCTGTTTTCAAAATATGTCCCGTGACCTCATAGTCACGCTGCGCTCAAGATTACAAAAGAAATCATGAAGCAACAAATTTTATTTCAGTCCTTCACACTTCGCAAAAAACATGATAAGAAATTTGTCGGGCACTTGTTAGTTTGATATGGTATAAAGCAGGGAATGCACATGCCGACGTCACATTTAGTGCACTGCGTGCGCACCGAACTGATGCAGTCGTCTCCAGCGCACTAGCGCATTTTGCCGTTAGGCACTGTTCTAACGACGTGGGCTGTTTGGTCATACCGTGGACGAGAACGCGCACTGTCACCAAGTATCGAAGTTCTCCGACGAATCGGTATTTTAGCCTGTTATCCCATCTTGTGAGGTAGCTTTGAGTGATTTGCCTCCGCAATTCAAATTCAGTGATATTGGATCATGTGCTGCGGATAAGCTCCCTACTGCTGTTTATGGATACGCCGCAAAACCAAGTGAATATCCACCACCACATTTCTTGCCACGAATTGCAATTCTGTAGGCGCATACGTTTGCATTCACCTGGTCAATGTTCCAATAAAGCAGTTATAGGAGGTTATATTGAGTAACGGCATTAGGGCGAGACACTTTGATATTTTCAGCTCATGCAACTCCACAGGCGAAAGGCCTGTATTAGTGCTGAAGTTTGCGTCTGGAAATATTGCGGAACATTTCACAAGGTTACTATTCTTTCACTTGGTACTTGCGATGAATTTGCGTGAGTGCTTTCATTTTCTACACATCAGGAGCCATTTGGCGATTCATCGCTTTGCGTTTCACACTCTGCTTCAGCTTCATCAGAATCGGATCCATCAATACTACGGCCGCCGGCAAGAACTGTTTCAGCACCTGCTCTAAGCTGCCTAATACTGAGGTTGTCTACGAGACCACCAGAATCCTCATCTGCGCAATCTTCGTCCGAGTAGATGTTTGCCACCGCCGGCTCAATGAATATAGCCGAAACATCTTCATCATTCTCTTCGAGTATTTTGGCTATTTCATCTAATATCAATTTAGGAAGACATCAGATTGACGCGTGAGTGCCCCGGAAGTACCCTGAAATTAGCATAAATTGAAGCAACAAAATCAGGCAAAATACGGAGCCTAAGGACGCAGCGTGACCATATGGCAACACGTAAAATAATACGCTTTTTCAGTAGCAACCTATCGAAGAATCTCTCTCAAATTGTCTCCGGAGATTGGACCGTGCAAGTGTTCTGTGCGAAAATATATATCACGCTACTGCAAAAAAGAATATAACGAAGTCTTTTGCTTAGCCGCGAGAGTGATGCATGTCGACACGCCAAAATACAACACCACTGTTTCGCGCCTGTTTAGTAGCTCCCAATAAAAGCATAGGCCAGTTCTGCCACCTGGTGTCTGTAACAGGTAGTATAACCTATCAAAAAGGGTTGTGCAGAAATAATGGCGCTGGTTTTCAAACCTACAGAAATTCAAGCGCGTCGTGGAGATATGCGTCACCATGTGGTCAGAATGATACCTAGTGGATTAACTTGTTGGAAAGAGATACTCAGTTTTTGAATAGAATCTTGTAATGACATTGCTTTTTTTACTGTTCACTGCCGAAGGTGTGTCACGTGGCGGCAATAATATATGTTTTTCTTCAATCAAACTAATATTTGATAGTCAGCGCTTGTGTGTGTGTGTGTGCGTGTGCCTGTCTGCGTGCGTGCGTCAGTGGGTGTGTGTCTGTGCGGGTGTGCGGGTGTGTGCGCGCATGTGTGCGTGTGCGTGTGTGCTTGTGCGTGAAAGTGTGTGTTCGTGTGTGTGTGTTTGTGTGTGCGTAACAACGCCCGGTGAGTCCTTGTTATACAATTTGATCTTGCAGCTCCCGCTGAATTCGCTACACTACCAACAATAACTGCTCTAAATAAGTTCTTCTGGATCACAGCCGCAACAATCGCTATCGTAAAAGCTAGTATAAGACCGGCGGTGACGCTTCCAACCATAAGAAAAACAACGACTTGAAGCTCAGTGCTGCTGCTAAAACAAACTACAGCAGCCATTTTTGGCAATTTAAAATGCGGAGCATTTCTTGGGCTCCCCTTGTCCTGTGTCGTTGATGGCGACGCCGTCCACACGCTCACTGCGCATACGCAACTCTCCTCCTTACACCCACGGCCCCGCGATACTACACTATAAAAAAAAGAAATAGTTAGCGGCGCCCGATTTCGATCCCACGACTCTCTTGCCGCAACGGCAGGTACGCGGTGCTCTTCCCACTACGCTACAAATCCGGGACAGGAGCAAGTGCTACGAACGCGCCTTATGTCCTTGACTCATTCCAACTACGTCAAGAAGCTACTGATACAACGAAGGCACGCGAAGCTGAACGTCAACGGAAACGACGAACTGAAAACTTTAGAGGGGGGTGCTGAATTTCCCTTGGGAAAGCTGTGGCGGGAAGCGCCACGCGCCTTACAGCTCATCCAGCCCCGTCCGCAGCGCCTCTGATGCTGATTGTGGCAGGATGCCCCTAGGGATTGGCCAACCAAAGAATCCATCACAAGATAGGTTCGCGTTCAACCACCGTCGTCATCTTCCCGTAGGGGAACCGCCGAAGAAGAAGAAGAACGAGAAGACAAAGCTGCGAAGAGGAGGGCGTGTACATTGCTCTCAGGCGTTGCACCAATGTCAACAACCTTTACCTCACCAAAGTTGACCGAGACTACCGATTCTACCACAGAGACAACATCGACAAGAACATGATCGACGAGTTGCGGCGCCTCGAGAACCACCGCCTATTCACCGTAACACAACAGCACTTGCGTGCCTTTGCCACCGGTGTGGACCCGGACGCGGAATTTCCTCTGGCGCTAGTAAAAACCATATCACTCAACATAACGGCAACACAATGGAACCACACGGAACCACCACGATGCTTCGCATCCTCATCAGGGTTCCCCACGGGAAGATGGTGTAATTTTTTTAGCGTTGGTGTCTTAAACCATGATGTCACTTCTGGCAAGGAAGGGTCGGTTTCTTCGTTTTCGTTTGTTGTTCGCGCGTTCGCAATTCGGAGCCTGAACATCACGTTGCAATTGGCGGTGTTGGCTGATGAAGTTCTAACACTGCCGAACCCGGGAGTGTAGCGCAGCGTAGAACAGTAGCCGCCGGTGTGCTGAAAAATATTCGAAAGAGGTGGTTTTCGTTATTGATCAGTGAAGCAGTTCCAAATCGTGCCGCCAAATGCAAAAACAATACTAAGACTTATGAGATAACACTTCTTTGCCAAAACAACCACCACATCACACTGCAGCAAGACCTTCCACGAGACTACTCAGCTGAACCCAAAATATTTATTCGCAGAATTCGCACACACACGGCCACCAAATGGTTCAAGCGACGTATGCAGTGACAAATAAACTCCAAAATGAATGCTTACCTCCATACAGTGAAGTTGCTTTCAAATCTTTCATTGCGAAGTCAAACGCAACAATTATTGAAGACAAACGATGTTAGTCCAAACAAACCGTCAGAATTGCGCTACAAACACAAGGCCTTACACTTAACGATTGCCTGAAGCCTCATCGGAATTAAAGTATAGCATACCCGTTTGGCCGGGCGACCGCTCCCCGTAAGGGGATTGTAATCAGCATTTGGTAAAATATTTCCTCTCCACATTCGCTTGTCTTATTATTCCAATAAATTTTCCTATTATTGTGTGAGTGTTGTAACAAACAAGGGTGCAAATTTTATGTGTAAAATGGCATTGCATGCAGTGGCGAACACAAAATTGAACGATTACAAAAGTCACAATGCCTCTCTATTTGAACTGATAAAAAAGATACACTTCTATGCAGCACAATGTATTGGTATTCCTCAATGTTCTTGTCACGGGTAAGTAGTCATAGCATGATGATGACGATGTTTGGCTTTTTTGGCGCAAAGCCGACTACGGGCAAAGAGCGCCAAGAAAAAGTTGTTTTATAAGGACGAGCTGATTCAACAGAATTTAACTAAAACTTCACCTAAAATATACGTAAATGACATAAAAGACAATGTAGATGACTGCTGTGAAGGGCCAGGCTGGCAATATGCTTGTCAAGTAATCAGATCTAAAAGTACGCTTAAAAAACTTAAAAGTACGCTTGTGGGTGATTATGGGGTCGTCCTCTAAAAAGGACGATGGGTGTAGTGGAATGTGTTGCCTCTATAGTTGTGAGAAGTTTCTGCGTCATATTGTTTCTAGTGCTTTGCAATGTATGAGAATGTCAGTCACGGTAGGGACTCTCCGCACCTCCTGCGCAGAGGTCTTGGAGATCCAGTACGAATGTGTGAGTGCGTTGCATGTGTGTGCCCTATCCGTGATCTCGCCAAGACGACTTCTGTGTATCTATTGCGTGTGTCTGTGGTGTTTGGTCCCAAGAGTGTTTTGATTACGTGTAACATATCTGTTTGTTCACTCCAGTGAGGTTGCCATGTTTTGCGAAGTTGTTGTCTGATGTGTGGCTTCACGTCGGTGTAGGGTAATGTGGTTATGTGTAATGTATTCAAGATTGTAGCAGCAGCAGTGATTCGATCCGCGGCTTTGTTCCTGGCTATACCACTCTGGACCCAGCAAAGGACGAGTTCAAATTTTTGGACATACACAGGCCCAATACCCTTTAGGATCAGAGTGGCAACATGGTTTTTGGAAGGCTTTGTTGGCGACAATGCCTGCACAACACTGAGGGGATCTGTATACAGATAATGGATTGTGAGATGTGGCTTTGAAGTATACGATTTACAACAAGAAGTACACCATAAGCCTCTGGCGTAAATATACTAGTATTGCTATTCAGTTTTAGTGACATTAAGGCCGGGTCCATGCGTAGCGCAGGACACAGTGGTGGCAGTTTTGGAGGCGTCCGTACAAAATTAAGAAGACTGATACTTCTGCTGAAAATACAAGAAGTGCGGTAGAATTGCGCATCTGCGAGCTCGGTTTTGATCTATATGTGTGAAAGATGTGTCACATGATACAATACGGAGATGCCAAAATGCTATAAAATCTCTTAGAGAAGTTTGGATGGTATCTAAAAAGGAGACAGCAAGCTCTGACGCTTGCTCCCTAACTCTGAGAGGAAATGGCCCTGAGAACGATGTTTCATTTAGCAGGAGTTCAGTCATGGAGGTATCATAAAAAACTCATTTTAAAGGATGGTGCGGCATGGATGAAATTTTAAACGCATAAATAAGATTTGTGTATGCTCGCTGACGTTGTAGGTTCCATTTATTACACTCCACATAGAGGCTTTCGACCGGGCTAGCGTGGAAGGCGCCACATGACAGGAGAAGCCCCAGATGAAGCCCTGGGTTCAGCACTTTGGGGGATTTTTACCTGCTTACCCATTACAACACTTCAACAGGCCATTCCTGAACCAATCAGGCTAATAAAAATTTAAAAAGAAGTTGTTTCTCAGCCCCATATCAAGTTTTGGAGAGAACCTTTAGTGTAGTCGTAGGCTTTTAAAAGGTATGTTTAAGTTGTCTTTTATGTAGACTGAAGGTAAGCTTTTTGTCAAGGACTACTCCTAGAAACATGTGTTTATTTTTGACCGTAATTAAGACACCATTCAGTTTGATGTCTGGATCCGGCGAAATGCCACGTTTTTTTCGAACACAAAACACAAGTAAACTTGCCTGGAATGTATTTAAAACCGTTCCTATCTACCTAGACAGCAAGCTTGTTAACACCAAGCTGGACTTGGTGCTCACTGATAGACAGGTTACAAGACTTAAAGGATAATTTCACGTCGTCTACATAGATTGAGCAGGAAAGTGATGGTGGCGATGAATTTCTGAGTTAATTCGTTTTTACAATAAACAGAGTGCAGCTTAGAACTCCACCTTGCGGAACGCCGTTTTCTTGCCCATGAACCCCTTACAGTGCACTGCCAACTCTCACACGAAATGTGCTTTTGAACAAATAGCTAGCAAGAGTTTTCATCATGTTACCCGACGTACCAAAGGACTTCAAATCGCTGAGGATGCCATACCGCCAAGCAGTATCAAACTCCTTTTCAAGATCAAACAATACTGTCATACAGCACTGCTTATGAAGTTAGCCATCTTTAGAGTACGATTCTAGCGCAACTAGTTGGTAATTTGTAGATCGCCCCGCCCAGAAGCCTGCCTGGCAGCCCTCGAGAACACTCCAGTACTCAAGAAAGTACACAAGTCTCCTGTTTATCATCTTCTCGAAGAGCTTACCCAGGCATCTTGGCAGGGCAATGGGACAATAACTGGCCGGAACGGAAGAGTCCTCCCCTTCCATCAGGAACGCCACAACTAGGCCCCCCTAAAATAGTGTGGGATGTGCCCCGAAAGCCATATTTTAATGTATAGGTGTAGAAGTGTTTCGAGAGTGTCTGGGTGCAGTTGTGGTACCATGGTGTATGTAAACTTACCTACGCCTGGACCTGAACGTTTACTTGTGCTGAGGGCAGTGCTCAACTCATAGAGTGTAAATTAAGAATTGTAGCCAGATTTTGACCTGTTCTTGTCATGTAGGGACTTCTTTTCACAAGGGGGTTTTTGTTTCAGGAAACTTTTTGTGTAGTGTGCAAAGCTGGAAACGTGTTGGAATTGGTGGGCAAGTGTGTTAGCCTGGTCTTCGAGTATGTGTCCTCTTGTACTGACCAGGGGAAGGCTATGTGTACATTGTCTTTTACGTTTACGTATTCTTGTCCATACCTAGTGAGTGTCTGTGTACGAGTTGGTGGAAGTGAGGAAGGCGCGCCAGGTCTCCCTTTTTGCCTCACGACGCACACGCTTCCCGAAAGCATTTGCCTGTTTAAAAGAAATGAGGTTATCCGACAAGGGGTACCGGCAAAGGACACTCCACGCTTTGTTCTGAGCCTCTCGCGCCCGCCTGCAGTCCTCATTCCACCAGGACCTCCTTGGGTTGCGGCACGCACTGGATGCCTCGGGACTGGACTTTTGGCAAGCGTCGAGGATGTGCGCCGTGATGAGTTGGGAGGCTTCCTCCACGTGTAGGTGTTCTATGGATGAGTGGTGTAGTTTAAATGTTCCTGAGAATGTGCTCCACTTCGTTTTTGATTCATTAATCCTCTTATGGGCAGATAGACTGCTTGGCCCTGTACCTGTATACGTTAGGGAAGTGGGGAAATTGGTCACTACCCTATGGGGCCCTGCCCACACCGCTCCAAACATGGAAAGAGAACTGCAGAGCCCATAGCCAAGTGAAGATGCGAGTATTTATTGTGTGCTAGGTTATGGTATGTAGCCTGTTTTTTTGTTGAAAAGGCATGCTCCAGAGGATGTTAGAAACTTCTGTATCAGGTGACCTCAGACATTCATTCGGCCGGAGCCCCAAAAAGAGTTGTGCGCATTAAAGTCGCCTGGGAGGATCTATGGCTCTGGTAGCGGGCCAACCAGTGCCTCGAAATCGGAGCTCAGAAGTGCATAATCAGGATACATATAAATGGAGCATACAACTAACAACCTATTAAATATTATCGTATGGATCACTAGAGCCTCAAGGACAGTGTTAAAAGAGAGAGGGTGGCATGCTAATGATTTCTGGGCGACAATGGCGACACCTCCCAAAGAGTGAGTGCAGCCAATCCTGTCTTTCTGAATACCATGTAGCTATTTAACAAATGTGTCTGTTTGGAATTGAGGGGAGTTTCTTAGAGACACATGATACCTGGCTGACTGGCATGCAGCATCTCATACACATCGTCAAGATTTTTATGGAGGCCTCTGCAGTTCCATTGAATGATGTTTTCTGTTCCCATAATTTTCATTTAGGAATGAATGTAGTGTGTGTGTGTGTGTCTGTTCATGTGTCGTGTTTCGAGGATTGTACTCTCGGAAAGGGCTTTTTGGGCCTTCTGTAGGCTTGGACGTCGGAGGCCGCTCCTTGAGCTGCGTTGGAGGCAGGAACGACCCGACATCTATTTCCTCTTCAGATGTCGGAGGGGCGCCCGACGGGCCCGGCCACCTGGACTTGAACTCCCTTCGGGGACCCTTCTTTTGAGCCGCCACCGTCGAGTGCGTCGGGGCGCCAGAAGTGACACGGGTGGTGGGGTGGTGGTGGGAGCCGATGCAGGGCCCTCGGTGTCCATCCCCTCGGCACCCTCCAACGTATTTGAGGACGTGAAGGCAGTAGCGGGAGCGGTATCGGTGACAAGAGACTGTTGGTACCACAACCGCTGCTGCCTCCGCAAGGGGCGTGGTTACGGGTTGTGCTGACTGAAGCAACTTAGCAGGGGGCGAGAGAGGGACCAGGTCAGACTCACTGAAATGCGTCCTTGTGGAAACAAGATGCCACTCCGCCCCCCGGCGAGCTGCGTTGGCGTACCTCCCCAGGAGGAAAGAGGCGAACTTCTTTCTCGCGTCTGGGAAGGTGATGTTTTCAGTGACCTTGGTGTTTATATTTTTCTAGATTTGAAATTTTTCATATTTGCGGGAGTGCGCAGCATGAGGCCCCCCGCATTTCACACAAGTGAGGGTGTTAGATGGACAATTGTCACTCGGATGATCTTGCGCCGCGCATTTTGCGCAAGTTCTTCAGCCACGGCAAGAGTTTGTTCGTGCTCGAACCACTGGCACTTAAAACAGCGGCGTGGGTTCGGGATGTTGGGACGGATGGAGCACGCGATAATGCCTGCATTTATATGTTGTGGAAGAAGTGCGCGGACAAACGTCAAGATGATGTGCTTGGTGGAAATCTTCTTGTCGTCTCTGCGGATGGTCATGTGTCTCACGGCCTGACGCCCTGATCCTTCAAGCCCGCATGGAGATCCGCATCCCTTTCGTTCAGAACATCTGCGAGCCATTGAGGCTCCGATGAGGTGTGACCGTGATGTCTATATCAGCCAGTCTAGTCTGAGCTACAAGCTTTGTGGACTGCTGCTTGTCAGTTTCCTCGATGAGGAGTTCACCAGAACATTGTTTTTTGGTCTTATACGATTTTCCTATTACAGCTTGAAGATATGTTGCGATCGAGAAGGACGCCTGCGATGCAAGAGGGTGGGCTGCACATAGGAATTCCATGACAAAAAATGGAGAGAAGTGATCCGGTTCACGTAAGGTTGCCGATGGCAATGGGGAAAAAGATACTTTGGTGCGGCCCCTTTTCCGGGCCCGGTCTCTTTTCTGGGGGGGGGGGGAAGGTTTGAAAATACCTTAAATAATAGTATAAAAGCAGGGGACGGGGTTACTTTCTTCTCAAACCTTACCCTGATAGCTTGAGATGTCGCGGAGCTTGTGCCAGGCAAATAGACAGGCAGCCCATCCGCCAGAGCTTGACCTGGGCTCCGACTGCCACCGTTTGAGGTTTCTACCCTTTACCTTAAAAAAATCACCGTGGTAGGTCACAGCTTATGTTGGGGTGCTCGGGGTCCACGGTTTCGCCAATACTGTCAGCAATATTGCTCAATCTGTCCCTTGCGCAAAGTAGTCATAGTAAAACTCAGGTAAGTTCACGCTCAGAGCTATGTTTCCTTACCATGTCTTTCTTTTTCTTGATCGGCTTTCTGTGCTGGGAGAGAGACAAAGGGATATTGCATTTGTACAGTATCACGAACTCTCTCTAATATTAACCTTAAATTCAATCAATCAATCAATTTATCGTGATCCGGAACAGCCGTGAGGCTTTATTAGTAACGCGCAAATTAAATCTAGCTAAAAGATTACATGGATAACGAAGACACGACACAATGGTTAGAAGTGAGAACAATGAAGAGAAAAAAATTAAAAACAACACTTTGACAAAGCGTATAGATAAAATAAAAAAGGAAAAAAGTTATGACATTGAATATAAACAAGGTACACAGTGGAGAACACTAGAAAACATAGGATTATCTTATTGAGGGGTAGCTCCCCGAGTGTCTTAATAGTAATAATAATAATAAGATTATAATACCACAAATAATAATTAACCAATCAATCAATAACTGTGTTAAAGTGCCCAGGACCAGCCGTTATCTTTGTTCTACCGCACTTACGAATTCAGAACACAACGACACAGGAATACATCCACACGTTGCAAAAATATCAAACTTCAGCCCATAAAAAAACCAAATAAAGAAACAGAAGCTCATACAACTGTAGAAATGATTTCCGCACAATAAAGTCGAAAGAATCACAAAACGATAAAACAGAGTGGTCCTAAAAATTCAACAGGTACACGAGAGTAGGGACAGTAAAAAAAACACGAGCACAAAAAAATGAGGATAGGGCTCCTGCGCTGGGGTTTTGGCGACATGCAGCGCCCCCTCGTGTCCGACACCTCTGGGTAGTGCAAAAGCAGACGACCCTGCCCGTAGTCTATGTGTTTTTAATCACAAGCCATAAGGAATGTGGGTTGTACCTAATTCAATCGAGTTGTGGTGCGTTCGAATAACTACATACTAAATAAAATAGACCTAAATAAAATAAAATGATACTGAATAACATAAAATACAGAATACTGAATAAAATATAATACTGAATCAAAAATATTATGAGAGGTGAGACAAAATAATATCCGCTACAGCACGCCAATTTATCGTCTTTCTTGAAGAAGCTGTCGCGATAGTCGCTACGTGGGACAGTATCCCCAGGTCGTGTGGTCTAACTTATTGACGATAATTATTATTCTTTCTTGTTGCGTACAGTTATTTAGTAGCACGAACATAGAACGCTGCTCGTCCTACATTCTGAGGTGGCTGTAAATGGTTTCTTCAACGGGGGCATATGGAGGGTACGCGAGACGCGCAGCCGACTCAACTGCCACTGCTGCCCTGGCACTGCCATGAACACGAGTGGTCTTTTTATTTGGTTGTTAAGCCAACTAAGTGATTCTTGCTTACCATTTTACGTCCCATTATTTGCGAACGGCAAGGTACATGTATATCAACAACTATGTTAGGCAATGACTTCGAATTAACCAACTAAACTCTATTAAGGACACGAAACAAGCGCAAAATCTCACATCCGCTGGCTGAAGAAATGTGAACTTTTACATTTATATCACATAACACAGCCACATATATGATGTACGGCCAAAATATTTACATACGGTCGCCACTAACTGTTTTGGTTATCTTCTATTGCAGGAGTCGGCAACGAAAGCCCTTGGGCCGAATATGGCCAGCGGGACTTTATTATGCGGCCGCCAGTAGTCGTCAAACCCCCGCCCCCCTTCCCCTGTCACTAACAACCTGAATGCCGACACGATAGGTTTGACCTTAAATGATTAGACAGCAAAACAAGGACAGAGATTTGTTCGCTTGAAGTTCCATTGTCCCGCAACATCACATTTAGCCAGGTTATATCAAGTATTATTGGCAATTCGCTGGATTGTTTCTGTTTGCTTTCAAAGCCCCCTGCCCCTCCCAACCGATTTGCCGTCCAGCCATTCCCCATGTCGACTTCATCCAACTCGGCACCACACCTCAAAACGTTGCAGACCCATATTGCAGTCTATTAAGTGCGCACTGGGAATATATGATGCAAGAACGAAATCATGGGAAGTTGGAGCAAACGAGGAAACAGATCGGCCACTGAATTCGTTCGACCACTTCGTTTTACGGCAAGTACTGTCGGAATCCCAAAACAGGCTTCGCGCTTATGGCTGTTTCTGCACTTTTGCAATGAGCCAAGTAATAAAACGGCAAGCTAGCGCTGTGCCAGTTATTCGCAAATGTGACGCAAACCATCAGCGCTTAAATAAACTGCATGCATAGTGCGCTGGTACGCCGAAGGGTTGCGGGCCACAGCAAACGGGGCTGCGGTACGCCGGACCCGCTGACGTTTACGCACGATCACCATCGATCGCGTTACTTTTTGATCGACTGTTCTTGAAAAGGCCTGGTTACCAAGTGTATTAGTTGAACAAGAAGTTTTCACTTGACATCCCACTTCGTACGACCATCAATAGCTGAACCTGCGTGTGGCAGAGTGCCGTAACCCTCCCACCAGTTTCGTTGATGCTGTAAACGCATTTAGCGCTGAAGCAATGCCGCAAATATTAAAAATTACCAAATTAAGAAACTGTTCAGCTCAGCCTAGATATCACGGAATGAACGTTTTGATGCACTGACACTGACTCCTCCTCGCTCAAACTGACGAACCCTTCGCATTTGAAACCTTTCATGCTCACATGTTAAGTCACACAAGCCCAGGGAGCCTTTGTCTCTGCTGGGACACAGCGTTAAATACCCTGTGTGCTAGTCTTTCCGTTTTCGTCAACTTTTTGTGCTCATGAAGCATAGATCGGAAATGCAACAGCATGCTACGAAAACGCTCCGTGGGAAACGAAGTATCGCTATCGCGCCTAACATCTTATGATAAACACCTAGATGCCTCTGCAACTTTTTTTGTTCACTTATCGGTGCTAAAGCCATCGAGTTTCGGGGGTGGGCTATCTTTGCTATCTTGTAGTAAATTGTATATATCCCCCTTAAAGGGGGTGGACGATGTTTTGGGGGAGGCCTTCGCTCGGAACTATCCGGTAAACAAATAATCGATAACCTACAGCCTACGCCATTTTATAGTCGATGTCGCTCTCATCATGCGTCTAACTGAAATAGACACACTAATCGCATGAAACTATCTAAATTTAGGGTAATGCCTGCGCAAGGTGCCCTCGCATTGATAACGAGGGAATATATAAAATACACGGTATGCCGATTTTACCCCAGTTTACTCATTCACCTGGCACTAAATATTATCAAAATCAACACTAAGATCACAAGTGAGGCCTGAAAGGGGGCGCGTGGCAACAACATATGACTTTGGTCTGTTTTAAAGAACTAGACTTTGGTAACGCACTCAGCTCTATTCCAGCCACAGAAGACGTTTTTCAACCGAAGCAATGGCACAAATAATAAAAATTACCAAATTTCACGCAGCACGCCGTAATATTGTCGCGAAACCAGAGATGATGCGGTTGTGTTGAACGACGAACAAGTTTATTTAGGTGAACTTGTGCTCCCCAAACAAATTCAAGAACGCAGATGCGGCGAAGCAGCAATCCACAAAGTGACGTGCGCTGGTGAGTGTCGGGAAATGTAAGACGGTGAGGTCTGCTATGCAGGCATTTATCTCACTGCGCGAGTATTTAAGAAACCGTCAAGGGTCGTCCAGAAGACTCCAGAACAAAGAAGATTATTCTAGGCTGGTGAATTTATTTCGAAACATTCTCCCCATCAAAGGAGATAGCACCTGCGGCATAAAAAAGTTGCAGAGACATCTACGTTCGGATCCTGAGATGTAAGTTGCAATAGCGATACTTCGACTCCCATGGAGCTCCTTCGTACGCAGTTGATGCATTTACAAGCTGTGCTTCACGAGCACTAAAGGCCGTCGAAAAGACAAAGACTAGCAAGGAGGGATTTTAAGTGCCGTGGCTCAGTAGAGACAAATTCTTCTGTGCCTCAAAATGCGAGCCCTAAAAATTGCATATGCCAGGTGTTGTCTGTATTAGCGAGGAGGCGTCAGTGTTGGTTTATCAAAATGTTCATCCTGTCATGCTTAGGCCTTGGTGAACAATTTCGCTTTTTTTCGAAGGCACAGAGAGACACAGAGACAGATCTTTGTTACAGAAGAACTAGTTGTGGTTCTGGAAAGGGGACTAAAGAGATTACAGGGAGCGGAAAGGTTGAACCTGCGTCCACTGCAACAGATAGAGCAGCTTCTTCACTTGCCCCCTCAATTAGAACGCGCTGAAGACCGAGTGTCGGAACCCGCCAGCCAGAAGCCATCGTGGAAGGCGAGCAGCCCAACATCAAGCACCGGGCTGTGGGCGTCCGACCGTCGAGGCGTCTGCGTCGGGTGAGTGGGATTCCTTGAGTGCATTTAAGATTGGCATGGTGTGCAGGTAGGAAGGCGCATGTTTGTGACTCGAAGTAAAGGGGCTACCATGGACAACGACACTAATGCGGACGACCTACCAGGGCCTCCGGAAACCATCAGTATTGGTCTGGAACGGCAGCCGCCCCTAGGCGTGGCCGGAATTGAGCAGGCGACGCTACTTACCAACACAGGCAAACGAATCAGAAGTCGTGGCGCTGAAGCATATGGAACTTACTATGAAAGAGTTAGAGCTGGAGTCTGAGAAAATCGCTTTTCGAAGAGTCGAGCTCCAGAGTTCTACCAGCTGGCCATCGAGCGTGGTTTCGGAAGGCAGCGATCGCAGGTAGGTGAGCTTGAACCCCGTTGCTCAGTGTTCCAAAGTGTTGACAGGCTAGCAGTTGCAGTGCTATGCGGACGTGACACTGTGGTTCGATGAGGTGAAAAAATTGTTCGCAACTTTCGAGGTACCAGATAACAGCGGCGTACACCTCGTCATGCCCATTTTGACCGAACGTGTCCGATAGCTACTGCACAACCTCAGCCAGCAAGCCCATGGACCCGAAAAGCCAGCATTTCGCTGCCTTTGTGACGCACGAGGGTGTTACGATGCCGTTACGCAACCGGGCTTCAGCGCTCGGGTGAACCACCAAAACCCTGCTGCCTGTCTTCCCTCATCGACTTTCCACGACCCGGCAAGTTCACAGTGGCGAACTATGCGGCAACTTGACAATAGCCTTTCAGATATCTCGTTGCCACACAAGCGACAACCGGCCAGCGGCGGTGCTGACAATAACATTGCTTCGCGCCCCGCACTGCAAGCTTCATAGGCGTTCCCTTTTCATGGCATGTTTGGCGACGCTGGAGACGTCTTCAACGAGCCACTCGACAAATATTACGACAGAGGAATGCAAGATGTCTTCCAAGTAGTGCAACATCGCCTGGACAAAAGGGGGGCTCTGGCCCACGGCGGATTGCCACAATGGGAGCAACCTAACGCTCACGTGCGCAGGAGGGGAGCGGGTCTCTCTCATGTGTTGTGTGTGTGTGCGTATGTGTGTTTGTGTGTGTGTGTGTGCGTGCGTGCGTGCGCGTGCGCGCATGCGCGTGCGTGGGGGCGCTACTATCAGTGCCATGAATTTTGGGATTGGTGCGTCGTGACGTCAGCCGAGAAAAAAGATGGAAGGGAAGGTACCCAAAGCGCCTATTTAATCTCTCTCACGCAGGAGCGCACTGCGTGTGCTCTGACACCGAGATGTCAATACTTGTATACAAAGTTTTCTTCTTCATCTTCTTTATGACTGTGCCAGCACTACACCAACGCGGTCCACTTAGACCACGCTACCCTGGCCCGCAACAGTGGATGGCAGCTCGGCGGGATCGGCAAGCGTCGGCACCTTGGTAGGGTAAGTTCGCGAAGTTCTACCTCTTGCATTGCCCGACTTTGTCATTGCAGCGCCGTGAGTTCCAGGTTTTGACTTTTGTCACTGGCTTCTAATTCGTTGTACCGGGTAGGCGAGGGTAAACTATTCGCGGTGCAGTATCACAATGAACAAGTTCCGAGTGCGGGACGTCCTCGAAATTTGCAAGAAGTTGGGTCTTTCTGTTGGCCACGGAAAGCGAAAAAAACAGATCCTCGAGCACATCGAGGCCGGTGAGGTAACTCTAGAGGAAGCCCAGGAAGCTTATGAAGACAATAAGCCGGTGACCTAGTATAAGCAAACCCATCATGGGCTGTCTTTTTTCTTCAAGGTTATGACTGGCGCAGCCCAGGGGCTTTCGCTTACTGCATACTGTCGTCTCTGAGCATGTCTTCCACATCTGTCCGGATGGCTTCCCGCTCGTGTGAAGGCACGTGGTACGGTAACTGTCGGGTAGGTGGGCTCCACCTTCGGTTATAATTTGGTGCTTCGCTCGACGAGTCTGACGTAATTTCGAGTTCAAAGAATTACGCTCGCTGTAGCGACACAGCAGAGCCAATAATGTGTCCCGTTTTTTCTTACTGCAGCGCCGGATTCACATCGAAGGGATGCGGAGGCTTGAAGGTATTATTGGGGCGTGTTCAAAGTCGGCGACCTCGATAACGCCACTTGGTTCTTAAGTTTCTTCCAGGAACGATATTGCAGCGCTCTTTTTGAAATGCTGGTACTCCTTAGTTATATTATTCACCAAAGCTTGGGTTTGGCGTTGCTTAAAGAGCGCAATGCCTCTTCCGACAGACACACTGAGGGCCAGAAGCAACCTTTGGTGACTTTGGTCGCGTTAACGTGCATATGCTTTAAGATGCTGGAACACAGTATCGAATCTAACATTTACTGTCATCTTGAGACCAATAAATTCTTTTTTCTAACCAGCGCGGTATTACGAAATGGTTTTCTTTCAAGACGCAGCTATTCGAATTCACTACGCACTTACCAATAACCTGGACAGTAAGTCGCAAAGTGATTGTTTCTTCCTCTATCTTTACATAACATTTGATTGTGTAGCCCACTGCCGTCTAATCTACAAATTATCCACCCTCCGATTAGATTCGTTAACCTTACTTTGGCTTGGTAACTTCCTTTCGATGCATGAAAAGTTTACGGTAGTTAATGTTCATACTTGGGCGCTTTCTCTTGTCTCCTCGCGTGTGCCTCCAGGCAGCGTTCTCGGCCCCTTACTTTTTCAATATTCAAGAGAGAGAAGGCTCTTTATTGAAAAAGCAGAGAGTTTGCCTGCGTTTGCGATCGCCTACATGCTTCTCTGCTAGGGGTCGGGGATGTGGGGAGAGCAGGCCCTAGACAGAGGTGGGCAGAAAAAAAAAACGAAAGCAAACAAAAAACACTGGCGTGCCTTGGCGGGCTTGGCAGACTATTTGTTAGATTGTGTCACAGAATTTGTCACACAATTTACAATTTTGAAATGTGGCCAATGTCCTCCAAATATAAAAACAAACTTTTTAGGGCCTGACGCTGCTTCGAGGGGCAAGTCCATGGTCCTCAGATGGTCTTCAAAGTTACCGGCCCTTGATCTAGGCGTTCGATATCTTCAAAAAAACGGGATCTTGGTGCTAAGTAGGCCACACATTCTAATAAAATATGTTCGAAGGTTTCTATGGAAGAACAGTTATTGCAGTACGGGCTGGTCGTCAGTCCGCGGCGAAAGAGGTAACTGTTGGTGTAGGCCGAGGTCAGTCGTAGGCGGTGATATAATGTCTCCAGCCTACGAGGAAGCTCTCTTGGAAGTTTTGATGCCAATTCAGGGTCAATCTCGTGCAAAAATACTACATTATTAGGTTCGTTGCTGCGCCATAGCCGGTTTCTTTCACATACTGCAAAGCGATGGGCCATCGTGGAAGCGTCTGTTCTTGTAAAGTACACTTTGTGGTATTGCCGGTGGTTAAGGCCCATGCGGGCCGCTTCATCGGCTTTTTCATTTCCAATAATACCACTGGGGCCAGGTATCCATTGCCATTTTATAGTGTGTCCAGCAATGCAAGCGAGGTGGTGAAGGTAGGAGATATTCGCGGCTGCGGTATAGTGAGGGGAAGACCTGCTCCTCCTTGACAGAATATGAAGAGCTGCCTTGGAGTCTGTAAAGATGCTCCACTGACGCGGCTGGTGGCGTAGGACGTAAACAATCGCTTCTTTAAGGGCATATAGCTCAGCCGCTGTAGGTGATGTTGGTCGCTCCAGACGAAATGAAAACATTTCACCCGTAAGTGGCACGTACATTCCAGATGAAGAGCTTTGTGGGGATGACGATCCATCCGTAAATATGTGTGTTCTAGCCGAATGCATTTTATACATGTATTCTAGTACGATATGTAGTATTTCAGTACGGGACATTGTCTTCTTGGGGCCAATTCCAGGGATGCGACATTGAATCTGTAAAGGAGTAACGTTCCAAGGAGGGAAATTTCGAGGCATTATTTGTTTCGGCTGGTTTGGAATTAACAGGAGTATTCTGCCAATTGCTTGGGCGAATCCAGAGCTCGAGCAGCTTGAGGATACCGCGACTTAAAAAGTGATTTCTTGAGTGAAGCGATGTCTCAGGTGCACACGGAGAGTCTCCTGTTTTCAAATCACGTCAAAAGGCAGGCAACGTGCCTCCGCAAGGGTTCCGACGCTCGAAGATCCCTTCGGAAGCCCAAGACAGATGCGTATATTGTTGTTCCTTGCTGCCTCAAGACTCTTCTTGCTTGTGTCTGATATTCGTTGTAGGACTGGGAGGTTGTACCTCAGCACACCGTCCCCATAACCGTTGTGCAGCATGACCATGGAATGACAATCACTGCCCCAGCGCAAACCCGCAAAACATTTCAAAACCTGAGCGGCCGAAGAAATGCGTGCCCGTAACCGTTTAACCTCGGGTGACCAGGTCAAGTTGCGATCTATTAGAATTCCCAAAAATCTCTGAACTCGTGCATATGAGAGTGCGCGGCCGCCTAGAATGAGAGGATAACAATCCATCTTTTTTCGTGTAAAGGCCATGGCTTCACTCTTATCGGGGGACAGCTTAAGACCACGGGCTGCGAGGTAGCTAGAGATGTTATGGAGGGCTTTCTGTAGGCGCTGCTGCGTAGATCGTCGAGAACGTGAGGCACACCAGATACAGATGTCATCTACATATAGTGTGATCTTCACTCCACGGGGCAGGACTCTCTTGAGTGAAATAAGGGCTAGGTTGAATAGCAGTGGACTTAAGACAGCACCTTGTGGCACACCTTTTTCCACAGCGTAGTAAGATGTGGGGCCGTTTGGAGTAGACATAAAAAGCTGCCGTCCATCAAGGTAGTCCGCTATCCATGCGTATATTCTGCCTCCGAGACCATGGTCTTCAAGAGCGGCAAGGATTGCTGCGTGAAAGAACGAGTCGAAGGCAGCTTTGATATCCAGGAAAATGGCGGTTGGTGTACAGCCGAATTTAGTGAATCTTCAATAGAAGACACTAAAGCGATAATGTTATCTATCGAAGATCTGTTTGACGGAAGCCATTCATTTCTTGACGGAACGTTTTCCTGCTCTCAAGATACCAGACCATCCTTGAATGTATCATTTTTTCCATTAACTTTCCAACATAACTGAGCAAAGCAATAGGCCAAAAGGATGCGTAACTTGCTGGCGCTTTCCCAGGTTTTAAAAGTGGTATTTTTGCAAGCTTTTACTCCGGAGGCACTTTCCCTCTTTGCCATATTGAATTATAAAATTTCAAAAGGAGCAGCTGAGAAGGCCGTGACAAATGAGCTATGGCCTCATAGCTGACACCGTCATGACCTGGTGTGGAGCGCTTGTTCACATCGAAGATGGCCGAAGAAAGCTCTTCAATTGTAAAAGGAAGGTCAAGGACTGGTTCCGACACTCCAGAGTACGTAGAGCAAGACACACGCATAAGTCGTGGTGAAGGCGTTGATGACGTTGAGAGAAGTCTGCAATATTCCTCGGAGACTTCTTTTAAGGGTGCGTGCTCGTGCAGCGAGAGGGCAGGGAATGGATGTAGCTGCTGGCTGCGTTTGCGCATTCCATTAAAAACACGCCATATGCGTGTCAAAGGTTGCCTCACATTCAACGAAGCACAGAAGCTCCTCCAACGTTGCTGACGTAGCTTGTTTAGGTGGCGCCTTACATGTCTTTGCGCTCGTCGGGAAGCTCGCAAGTCTTCCATACTTTTGGTTCGCAACGCCTTTCGCTCCGCTCGTCTTTGTATCGCGGACAGCCTTTGATACTCGGGATCATTTTTTGGTATATCGCGGCGTTTGCTTAGGGTGCGGGTCGTTTCCCGCAAAGAAGATGCAATCGTGTCGACGAGTTCACCGTCACCAGTCTGAGCTGTCACACATCTACTAGTAGCGCTAGTAAATACGTCCCAGTTCGTGCAGCTCACCTTGTCAAGGCGCCTTGATTGCGAAGCGTCGAGGGCGGTTATCAAAATTGTGTAATGAGCACTTCCTCTTGTTTCTATGTCAGTGATCCATGTAAACCGCCCAGCGAACTGAGATGAAACGCATGACAGGTCAATGCAGCTGGGGACGTTCGAGGACTTGAGGTAAGTTATACTGCCGTCATTCAATGGCTCAACACCATGGCTAATGAACAGATCAGCCAGTTTCCTCCCTCTTGCGTTTGTGTGCGTGCTCCCCCATAGTATATTATGGGCATTGAAATCACCACAAATTATGTGGGGTGCCGAAATAGTCCTAATAAGATTGTCTAGCCGTGAAGCGTCGAAACCTACGCCTGGTTCGAGGTAGGCGGATATAAAAGTGAAAGGTTGGCGGCCGATAATAGTAGTGCCACAAACATATTGGTTTGTATCATGTGGTGTGACGGTAGTTTTAACGAATGGCATGTCGTCGCGAAAGGCCACAAATAGTCTACTTGGTTTGTTAAATCACCGCGAATGCAGTATTTGGTAGCCACTTATTCGAAACTCCTCACCAACACGCGATTCAGAGATGGTAATGAAAGGGTAGCGGTAAGTGTTCACAAGATAGCGAAAGTCCGCAAGCTTTGAACGCAAGCCACGCGCATTCCACTGGAAAATGATAGAGTTGGTGTAATGATTGTGAAGTGGCAGTCCGGGTCCTGCAGCTTGAGTTGTCATGACGTGCCTCCCGATGAACTTTGCAGCGTTGGGTACGAGGCGTTCACCAATGGCTCCAAAGCCAAGACAGCTTCGGCCTCGGGGAGGCTTCCGGAAGACGAAAGCGCACGAAGAATTGCCTTGATAGCGGCGAAGAGCACAGGTATCAGAACCTGTCCGAGGTCAGCAGTGGTGAAGCTGCTGGTCTTGTTTAGATGGGTGTTCCGTGGTCGCGAGGTCTGGGAGGTGCTGGCATGCTCAGGGTGAGCTGTGGGCTTGCATTGGTTGTATTTTGGTGGCAGCGACTTGTGATTCTCCCGAACAGACATTGCGTAGGACTTGTTAGGGGGCGTCTTGATTTGCGACGACATGTCTGTTTGGGGACAGTTGCTTGACTTGATAGGTGCTGCCGTTTTGGTTTGCGTAGACTCATCTGCCTGGAGGGCGTTGGTTGGCGTAAATACCATTTCCGGGTTAGGGGGTGGATCCTGTCGCCTGGGATTTGTGCCTTGCACTTGCTGTATGGCCCGAGCGAGGGTGGCAGCTTTTTTCTTTGGACATGATCCGTACGACGCCGGGTGCGAGCCATCACAATTGGCGCATCACGGATGGGACCGTGATGTGCAGTCCTTGTGGGAATGTGACCTAGCACAAACTTTGGACCGCACAGTACCATTACAGTGCTTGGCAATGTGCCCGTGTCATTGGCATTTAAATCAATGCGTAGCTGCACCCATAAATTCCTGTATGGGGTAGCTACAAAACCCAAGGTATGCCCGCTTAGGCAAGGGGGAGTCATTCGCAAACTCCAAAATCACTGATCCACGTCGCGACTCTGTGACTGTCCCGTTTTCATCGGGAACGTAAGAGACCTGTCGTCTCACAGATATTACACCTTGGTCCCGTAGATACTCGAGCAGTTCACTATCGGTGTACTCTAGAGGCACGCCGAGAATCTTGCCGAAATTCGCTAAGTAGGCGCGCGGAACAGAAGCTCGGATGGCCATACCAGCAATTTCCGTGACCTCAAGAAGTCGATTGGCTGCAGCAAGTGTTGACATGACTTGCCTTAAAGTGTAACATCTTGCGTGCGACTTTTTTCTGACGATTGCTTAATGCACCGGAAAATCAATAACCCTAGAGACCGCGTAACGCTTCAAAGGGCATGAATGCAGCTGTGGCTGCTGCAATACGTGACAAATGTCTCTGAACTTCTCCAAACGCCATAAATTCCTGTCAGCCGAACACGCTTTAACTCTAATTTTTCGTGCTTCCTAAACAACAATTGAATTACTCAGGCATTACATTATAAAAACAGGGCGTGCTCCTGACGGCGAACCTTTCATTGTCCACCCACATTAATGCCATATGCGCTAAAGCTTCACGATCGTAGGGTACATACTTCCGTCGAAATCTGCATGCTGCTCTGCCTAACATTCACCAACGAGTCTATCAAACTTTTGTGTTACCACAGATAGAGTTCACTTTTAGATGCGACTGCATCTCATTCACTCGCCTTGTCCCTCCATACGGCGTTGTCCGTCCACACCCCTCCCCCTACACTATAAAAAAATAATAGTTAGCGGCGCCCGGTTTTGATCCCACGACCCTGTGGGCGGAACGCGAGGTACATGGTGCTCTTCCCACTGCGCCACAAAACCGAGACAGAATCAAATGCTACGAACGGGCCTTATAACCTTGACTCATTCAAACTACGTAAAGAAGCTAGTGATACAGCGCATGATGGGGCAATGATTAACAATTGCAATAAAAGAAAAGAAGATCCCACTTACAGCAACAATGATGGAGTAAAGGTCGTTGCGACAGCGAAGCCCCAAGCATACAACTTAGAGAGATTGACCAAGATTGGCCAATAAAGCACAATAATAATCATAAAACGTAATAATCATACGCGTTCCCGACAATTTTCACGCGATTTCAGAATCAATCCACCGGAAACACCAAGTGAACCCCACGATGCGTCGCATCTACACAGGGTTCCCCTCGCGGGGAGGTGGGCGCAATTTTTCCGTTTGGTCCCCCCACACAAATTATTTAATTAACAAATTAGAAGCATTGTAAAATCGGATTGAACACTTTGTAACCAGGACAAAAATAAAACACGATTTGTTTCTACAACCACTGCATCTGTGACGGCAAATCGCTCTCCTATGAATTTTTCACGAATACTTTCATAGCACCACATATTCCACATTGCACACTATAACCGCTGTTTGCACATCACGCAGATTGTTTAACCAAGGTAGCTTCGCACACATCTACAGCACCACGAACTCGTTTATTTCATCCGCCCTTCCATGTGCTATCCGGTTGTGGGACGATCTTCCTGATACTATCGCACCACTGAATAACTCGGGAATATTCCGTCATCACTTGCCGATCCATTTGTCAGATTAAACAGGAATGATTGCGTTCGCTTCAGTTTTTTCTTAATTCCGCATTGTGTTTTGCTTGATGTAAAATTGTCTTGGCGTTGTGATGATGATGCGATGTTCTTTTTTGTGCTGCTTACTTGACTTGTTGGTGTCTCTTTATGATGTGACTAGTTATTGTAAAACCTTTGTTCGTTATTTTGGATTTGTTTCCTTCACAAGCGCGTTTACCCAATTCCCTGGTGGCCCTGGAAGCTACTTTAAATAAAACAAATAACTAAAGACTCCCATATTTCTTAGGATACAATTAAAACATCCTCGTTATAAGCTTAGCTGTCTGTTACCTCGTTAAGTGCTCATAGCGCGGTTTCTGTGGCCCTCGTCGACCAGCTGACCACGATTCTTCTGGACGAAGAATATAGGTCTTAGTATTACCAGAAATAAAGACATCCTTCCCCACACGCCCTCGCAAATACCGTAACGGATCTATAGTGTGTAATACTACTGCATACTCCTCGCGTGGTAATCAGTAAGAACAAGGCTAAGCCGCCTGAATGTAGGCGCTGCTTTGCTATCTGGTGGATAGCATCGAGTTCAGTTGTGATCGAGGTCGCCGAGCTGTTGGAAATGGCATTGTAATAGTTCACTTTTGAAACAGTGCTATGGTTAAACGTCGCTTGCTACATACTTCCCGCTGCTTTGCGTGAATGTTTATCTGTAATAAATATTTTTCATTCGGGCGATGCGAACGAAGGCGGACGGTTTGCAACGGCTGGTTATTTTGAGTTAACTCGCATTATCTGGATGCCGTGTCTCCTGGTAACACGGCAATTTTCAGCGAAAATAGACTACTACAGATATTGTTCTCGCGCAATCTTACGCTAATTGTGGATGGTGCCACTACAAAAACTGCACAAACCCAGTCATTCCTACACATTGTGTTCTTAAGCCGGTTGGAAGATTACATTGGGTCAGCGGAGGAGGTTATATCAGACCACCAGCTCTTTGTCAACATCACTATGGGGAAAAGTAAACGTCTGAGGCCTGTTTCCGGAGTACAATTGCTTAGTTATGCAGAAGCTGATCACCTATATATTAGAGATTTCTTAGAAGCTTCGTTTATTGTTTTTCTCGCTGCTGGATCAATGCGACTCCGTTGAGACATTTTGGAAGGCCGTTGTAGGCATATGTGTAGGCAGATTGATCCTGTAACGTTTTGAACAGGTAAAACACCCCTCAGACGATGAACCGTATTATTATAATGACGATTTAAAAGATCATGAAAGAATGACACTAATTGTACCGCGTTATCTCTAGCACGTAAAACGCTAAGAGAAGGCTATCAAAATTGAAGGAGGAGGATGAAGTCAGGAATAATACCGGGTTAGCTTAACTCTATAAAATGCAAAAGAGGATTTGTCAGAATTGAATGACGAGGAGAAATAAACTTTTATTAGGTGTATACTACTGTACACATGTCTCAATTCATTCATCCCTGCCCTTGGGAGGGCTTCTTTTTGCAGGAGTTTCTGGTGTGTGGCATACAGTCGGGCCCTGTTGACTACCTAAAACTGAACTCTTGGTTTGGGTGCGGACTTTGAAGAAAGGCGGCGCACTTCTCGGGGAAGGACATTGGAGAGGAGAGATGGAGTGTGAGCACAGTTCCAAGCCCTCTGGTAGAGCGTAAAAGGGTGGGGTCGTAGTTGTACATGAGGGCACGGTGAATTCTATGGGGAGGAAGCCGTGAGGTAAAGTATTGGGCTGAAGTTTTTCATAGTCCGTTGCTTTGTCCTAGTTAACATATCATCTCCTCTCGGAATAACTGAGCGGAAAAAGTGATAATGAGAGGAGGATGTCACCATATGTGCATGAATTACGTAGTCTTCCTCGAGAAGCGGCGTGGCAGCGGGAAGAACACTTGGTAAGCCTGGGAAGACCTGGTAAGCATGCGCCCTCGCTGCGGCGTTTGCTGCCTGATTCCCCTCCCAACAAGCCGATCATCATCATCATGAACTTGGTTGTGCACACTGCAGGACGAAAGCCTCTCCCAAACATTTCCAGCCACGCTTATCCAGTGGTAGCTAAGTACAGGTTTTACCCCAAATTTTCGCAGCTCATCTAGCCGTGGAGCCCTTGCCCGACTCCTGTAGGGCTCCCGTGCTCGAGTTTTTGTGACCTGCAGCGTCTCCTCGTGCCCCACGTCGCTGGGTAGTACAAATGCAGAAGACCTGCGCGGCCATCCATGAGTTTTCACTTACAAGCCAGACCGAAACTTGGTTGTACCTAAATTAATCACGCTTTCATGCGTTTAAGTTATAGCATAATGAATAAAATAGCTCTTAGAGTAGTTACAGAGGCTAAAGAAAATAAGATCCGCTAAAACAAGGCAATTTATCGGCTATCTTTTCATGGGGCTGTAGCGATCGTCGCAACGTGCGTCAGTGTGGCCCGATCGGTTGGCGTAACTTCCTCACAATAATTGTCGTTTTTCTCCTGGCGTACAGTCGACAAATCAAGAGTTCACAAGTAGCACAGAACACAGAACGTTGCTCTCCTATAACCTGATATAACGGCAAGAGGTTGCTTCAGCGGGACCAGGCAAGGGCACGCTAGCAGCCAACCCGGCTCAGCTGACACCACCAACTTGAACAAAAAAGAGGAAGTTTTGTTTTATATATTCTCCAACTAAATAATTTCTCACGCGAAATTTTATGCCGCACGTTTTGCGCACGGCGCGGTAGATGTACAGTAGCGGGTACAAGGTGGGGCAATGGCGTCAAATCAACATTATGAGTGGAATTAAAGGACGCAGAACAAGCTCCAAACCGGACGTCCGCTGCCTGCTTAGGTGTGTACTTCTTTATTTACATTGTGGTACCAGGAGCATTGACATTCTGCTCCGGGGGGAGTAGTAGGAGTTGGCGTACACACCCCCCTGCCCGCACCCGCCTCCATGTGATGTCCCACGGGCAACGTCGGCGCTCACGAGCCCGACGCCTAAAGGAATGCTGGCAACCGGCCTAAGCGGCCGTGTGGTGGAAACAAGGATTTCAATGTGTCAGGAGCTCCGACTACCATACACCCGGGGTGCTGGTAATCCCGGACTTGACAACCACTTCGGCCTAGCCAGGGTGGCTACGGACACATGGTGCGCGGCACAAATATTTACATAGGATCGCCACTGACTGTGCTTGTTATCTTCTAGTGCAGGGGTCGGCACCATATGTTAAAAAAACAGTCCCAAATAAAATACAAAGAAAATAAATAAAAACGGGAAAAAACCTGTTCCAACGGTGCTATAACAGGTTAAAGCAAATTAGGAAAATAAAAGAAATGGGAGCCTAGGCTCCAAAGTTTTGGAAGGAAAGCCTATTAAGAAAAGAAAGAGGCTCTTGCTTCCGTCGACAGAGAACAACACGGCCCAGAACCAACACCTTTATTGAACCACAATAAAGGAAAGACGCCTCTTTCGCGCGCGGGGCAGAAATATGCGTTCCCCACCACGTCGTCAGAACCCCTAATTCTTCCCCTCTCACTTCCAATCTGAAAGCCAACACGTCAGTTCAGACCAAAAATAGGTTTAGAATAGATAATTTATAGATGCGAGTGGGCGTTGCCCCTACCTTCACACGCAGCAATATTATTGGAAAATGTTGTTGTTAATTCTTGAAAGTTTTTCTCTTTGCCTCCATAGCCCCCCTTGGTCTACCACCCGATTTCCCATCCACCACTCCGCCGTGTCCTGTTCATGCAACTCGGACCTCCACCTGAAAACGTTAACGACACCTGTTATAGCCAAATAAGTGTGAACTGGGAGTTGATGATGCAAGGGCGTAATCAAATAAAGTGAGAGAACAAGGAAACAGAACGATCACTATGTTCGCCCGACCGCTTTGTTTTACACACCATACTTTCAGAATTAAATTCAGATTTCCCGGTGCTGACGCTCGCAGCATTTTGTCTCTGAGCCATGAAACCATAAAAAGGCAAGCTAGCGCGGCACCACGTATTCGTAACGGCGACTCAGACCAACAGTATTTAATGAAAGGGCACGGATAAGTGCACAGTTGCGCAGAAGCACGGCTTACCTCAGCGAACGAACCTGTGGTCTGCCGGACTCACTGCCTTTTACTCACGATCGTCGCTGATTGCGTTACATTTAAGACGATAGTCTTTCTTGTGCTACTTAAACACAGAAATTTTGGTATGTCTGTCTGCCTGCCTGCCTGCCTGCCTGTCTGTCTGTCTGTCTGTCTGCCTGTGTCTGACTCGATTCAACCACTCGGCCAAAGTAAAATAGATATTGCGCAATAGTCCTATATACTCATGACCAAATATGAAGGTCTAATCCCGGTTTATACGTTCACACTTGTCAACTTTGTTGAACAAGAACAAGACATTACGCAAATACAGGACAGGAAATTAGTACACAAGGAACATTTACAGGGTTCCTTTATTGTGAAAAATTCATGTGTGCTGGGTTTTTTGATAGCAAATGATATTCTACGTATACTGCAGAAAACCGCCACCTGATGGTGAAGGCGCTAGCTCGTGGCGGCATATGAAAAATCACACGCCGACAGCAACGAAAGGTTCCACTAGCTAGGTTCCACGTTCTGCTTGGAGGGCACGTGCAGCAGGGCCACGCGGATTTATAAACCTTGAAGTCGGCCGCCTCAATTCACGCGCGTCTCCGCCGTACTGCATCACTGACATCGATGAACCTGGCCTGCAGGAGTGGAACGCGGTAAATTCAAACAGCCTTCAGAAAACCTTTAGTGTTTTCGCCTTGGGATGAGCTCAACTGTACAGGAACAGCATGAGAGGCGGGCGGGAAAGCAAAGGGGCATTTCCTTGAAATTTCTACAAAGACTATCCTTTTTTGACGACATTTGCCACGAAAGGAGCAGATACACGGCTATTTTTTGGGGGGGATCAGCCGGTGTTTGAAAATTCTTGTTACCAAGTGTATTACAGACTAGATGGCCGTTTTTTGAGACTTCGAAAATTCAGACTTGCCTGATATTTCGTACTTTCACGAAGAATCGCGAGTTGTCCCAAAGGAGTAATATATATGAACAACGAATATTTCGAACAAAATAAAGCCAAAACATTGATTTCCCTGACAAAACGTTTCGCGACACAGCCACGTTGCGGCTCCAGGACTACGTCAATTTGAATAATAAGCCACGTGGCTAGCTTGGGATTGGATGGGGATTATATTGACTCCCACCTGTGTAACAAACTAATTTTGGAGGCCCTAATTTTGCATGTCGTTTGGGGCGGAAGCAATCTATAAACTCCGAAACGGGTTATACGTTTTTAGACAACACTTTTACTGGCCACCAGGTGCGGCGGACTATAAGCAACATCATCATTAGGTTTGTCCTGTGTCGTGCCGCAGAGCTAACGAATGAGGGGATGGTGCACCCAGTGATCCCACCGCCGCAAAGCGACTTTGACGCCGACGGAACCACTCTCGTCCGCCCACAACTGTCAACGCAAGACGTTGCCAACGCCTCGGGGTTGTTGTGAAATGTTTAAGAAGAAATCATGACGCTCGCAGAGATGCAAGCAGACATTCACAGACGAACGGGGAAATTAGAAGAAAGGGCAATTCGCGACATCTTCAGTCCCATTTAAATGAAATAAAGTTCATTTTTGTGACTCTCAGATTTTTCGAACTGCCTTTTATTCGGAGTATTTTTTGCTCCCCTCAAGGTCCGAAAAATCTCTCGGCAACTGCAGTTTAAACAAGAAGGTCTCACTTCAAATTCCACTTCATAGGACAATCGATCGGTGAACCTGCGCTTGGCAGAACGACGTTACCTTCGTAACAGTTTCGCGACGCTGTAAACCTATTTAGCGCTGCAACGTTTTTGCCCTTGTACCAGGTTCATCGCTGGTAGATATCTGGTGCGCCGGGGATGGACTTAAGACCATGTCGCCAAACAGTAGCAACTATCGAGCTCATTTCGCTTCTGTCAACACGGAATCCTGTGAGACCCCCGCAGCTTTGTGCTACCCGAATGTCGGTTAGGCCTCCTGCCGTGCAGCGCCTCCTGGGCAGCGCAGGCATCCTATTGCGTTTGCGGTATAATTGTAGCCACTCTCAAGCGAATGGTCCACCTGTTGTCCCTTATACGCATTACATGACCAGCCCATGCCCATTTCCTTTGACCAATGGTAACTAGAATATCCTCCAACTACTCTGTTTCCTAATCCATGCGGCTTTATTCATGTCCTTTAGCGTGCCCCTTAACATTCTCCGTTCTATGGCTCATTTGGCCGATATAAGTTCAAGGTGTTTGGTGATGCCCAAACTTTCTACCCCATAAGTGATTACTGGAAGAACGGAATGAATAAACACAGGCTTTTGGAGTAACAGAGGAAGCTAAATATTGATGACATCGGAATTCTTACCAAAGATAGCCCACCTATGCTTATCATGTGAGCAATTTCCCGATCATTGTTTGGATCAGCAGCTATGACTTGCCCAAGGTGTACATATTGGGCTACTGTTTCCAAGACTTCATTAAATACCTGAAAATCGTGTTGTTTGGCGTGGTGATTCGACATTACTTTTGCTTTTTTCGTGTTGTTAAGCCTGCAGCCATACTTTCCCGGCACAACTGGCAAAGCCTGCACTGCAAGTATTGTTTACTTTGACTGAACAAGGCAATGTCGTCTGCAAACCGCAGGTGGCTCAGGGATTCCGCACTGACTACCATCCCGGTTTTGTACCACTTAGGGCTTTTTGAACAAACTATCTGCACAGCTTCTAATAGTTGTGGTGATAGTGTGTCCCCTTGCCGGACATCCTTTTGTATAGGAAATTTAAAAGTTCTGTGATGGAGCCGTATCTATGCACAATGTATGCCTTGTCTACGCCGTGAACACGTAACGTCTTTATTACTGCTGAACTGGGACTGAGTCAAGTTTTTTGGTAATGTATGAATGCTATATATGGCGGTTCATTCTTCTCTGAACATATTTTGATTACCTCATTGATAGCGTGAATACGACCTTCAGCTGAGAAGCCCTTTCTGAAGCCGGATTGTTATCGTGGCTGTTGAAAGTAAAAAGTGCACTTATGTGATTGTGAATTACCTTGGTAAATAAATTGCGGGTACCGGGGAGGACGCTGATGGGCCTGTGATTTCTGAGCTCTTTGGTATCACCTTTTTTATGTATAATAACTAAATTAGCATTTACCCACGCCTTTCCAACCAATAAAGACGTCAAGCACTGGTATAATAGGTCTGAAATCTTTGTTAGCACAAGGTGCACTTCGAGGCACAATATATCAGCCGTAATGTCAATATCTCCCATAGCTTTCCCTTCCTTCATTGTTTGCGGCGCCGTTGCGACCTCATCGGTTGTAACCGCCCGAACCTGACCGACTGCGTGTACGGAAAAACGTGGCTCTGAGTCAGGGCTATAAGCGAACAGTTTTATGTCGAATTCCACGGCTATTTTATTATGTCATCAATATATTCAGCTATGGTACCGCTGGCGTCTCGAATTGGGTATATTCTGTTTGTCAATAGTGGTGAGCTTCCTTCTAGTCCCTTTCAAACTGTCTCTGTATCAATGTTAATTCAATTTTTGCAACAATAAATGCACGGGTATCGGTAGTCTTCCTTTTGTTGATCAGTTTGGACCACCCTGCCATTTCTATTTGTTCCCTCGCAGTGCGCACTAACATTTTCTGGCGAGTATTAATAACGTACGTAGTTTTCTGGAATAACTTGGATTAGAATTCTGGCTGTTTCTCTCCTATGGCTAGTGATGACTTCATGACCGCCCGTGTTAAACGATAATGGAGAGCGCCAAGGTCATTGTTTTTTACTGTACAATAAGGATAATTTATTTTCAAGTAAGGATCGGATTTGTTCCACTCTCCGTCCTACGATGGGCATGTTAGGTGTCTTCCGCTTTAGCGCTTTTAATCTCCCTTCTTAAATGCAAACGAATACGACTTCTGACCATTCTGTGATCACTTGTTTTAATTCTGTATGTGCATAGTGTACCATGCGTGGAGGACCAGTGATACTGAAGGCGATTTTGTTTTAGTTTCACTCTTCGGGCCTTCCCAAGTACATTTCTTGGTCATTCTTTTTTGGAAGAAGGCTTTCATAATTCGTAGGTTATTCCTCTTTGCAAAGGCAACCAGCATTTCTCCGCGGCTATTTCTAGCACCTACGCAAAATGTTTCTGCCGCACCCTAGCCTATCTCTCGCGCCCCTATTTTTGCACTGAAGTCACCCATAATGAATGTGTAGGAAGCGTTTACTTGTCGAATTAGGAATTCAAGGTCTTCGTAAAATACCTCCACAGCTCATCATCGTAAGTGAATGTAGCGGCATGGACCTGCCCCACATGCAACTTGTGCTTCTTTTTGTGCCAAATAAAGAGTGATGCTACACGCTCATTAATGCTGCGAAATTCAATTACGTTCGCTGCTACAGCCCTATGAATCAGAAACCCCACACCTAAGATGTGATTGGGAATGCCCAAGTAGATATCACCAGTGGGAATCAACTGCCTCTGAGAAAAACAAATGAACAAATTACTGCTAAGAAAGCCACTTGATAAGATGATGATGATGTTTCTATGTTTATGACGCAAGGCCCTTAGGGCAAAGAGCGCCAAAAAGAGTCGTTAAAAACACACTTATGAAGTGAATTGCTAAAGTCAGTAAACAAGAACAGCAATAATATTAAAGGCACTTTTGAATATGCAGTGCACAATATTAGCTGTAAAAGTTTCATCATTGCATCGTCATACAAGAAAAGCGAAGGGTGACGCGGAATATGTAGACTAAATTTGTGGGAATGTTTGTTTTGTGTTGGGTCTAGTATTAGGTACAATGCGAAACAAACACAACGCGCAACAAACGCAGCTAGACGCAGCTCGTTCTCTCTAGTATTATACACAACCTACATAGTATTAGTATGTGTAATTCGGACACGTGTTCTCCACACCTTCTGCACAGGTGTCTAGAAGAGCCTGTGAACAGTTGGGAGTGTGTAGCTGGCGGAAACCTGGCCAAGGTGACTTTTGCGTTTCTATCGCATGTGTGAGTGGTGTAGCATCCTAAGTGTAGCTCTATTACGTGTAGCTTATTGTCTGTTTACTCCAGTCTACTTGCCATCTTTTACTAATTTGTTGTCTTATGTGTGGCTTGAGGTAGGTGTATGATACTGATGTAATGTTTACTGCGTATTAGGTGCAGCAGGGGCAGCTCTTTGATGTGCTACCTCTTTCCTAGCAATCCCACAGTGGCCAAAAACCCTTAATAATGTTAGTTAAAATTTCCAGTATATGGGGAAATAATGGGATTATAAAGAGGGCTGACGATGTGGTTTTCACATTACATTTTGGATCCTAGTGCGCGTACAACACTCAGGCAGTCTGTATATATGACGGGCTCGGGAATTTTAAACGTGAAACGTTTCACATTCCTGGAACGTGAATCACGACATGAAAATTGCCGCGCGCTTCTGCCGTGAAAATTTTGGTAGTAGAATATATAGTGAAACATTGATTAAAATTGGGCCTGTGAGCGGCAAAAAGCAGAAGTATCGGCAGTTTTTTGAAGCATGACTGACAAACTCTACTCGTTTGTATTTATACTGCAAAGCAAAGAAAAGCTGCAAAATAGCGCTTCTTGGCACTCTGTTCTTATCTAATTTCATAAAAGATCACACGAAAGAGGGTTCAGCTGCAATGGTTGTAAATGTTGGTAAAAGATTACGTAAAAAAACCTTCCTCTGTCACCTTTAGTGAGACAAGCGAGAAAGCAGATAGGAGATTTGAAAAGAGCTGGATCGGGGACGTATCCATAACGGCAGGTTTAAAAGGATGGCTATTTAATGATGAAATCTAAAGGAATGTAACAAGTGTATGCACATTCGCTGTTGTTCCAGACACCGGGAAGCACTGGGTCGTTGACTCTGATTGCCGTTTTGTCACCGGCCCATATATTACACTGCCATAGCCCATCCGAGACCCATCGAAGAGGTATAAAAACGGAGCAAGAATTTTTCGTCAGCACTATAAGACTGCTGTTATATGACCTTGAGAATATTCATTGTTTTCAGACATTGATGCTGAGGTTTAACTGTGCAGAATGAATTAGGTTGTTGTCGAGAACAACACCTCAAAACAAGTACTTCTTTTTTTACAGGGGTCGATATGCCATTGAGAGTAATGTTAGAGTCTGGGTGTTTTTTTAATTTCTGAAGAACACAACGCAGTACTTTTTTCGGGCAGAGCTGAAATTCGTTCTTATCAGAAGAGCCACCCGTACTTGATGCCAAGCGGGACTTTACGTTCACAGATGGATATATTACATGATTTTAAAAGATATGTATGCGCCATTTATTTACAGGGAGAATAGAAATTGTAGGTGGCGGTGCCTTTCCCAAAACATTACACCATCTTCCCGTGGGGAACCATGAGGAGGATGCGAAGGATCAGGGAGGTTCCGTGTAGGTTCCATTGTGTTCCAGTTATGTTGTTTCATTTATCGGAACACGAATGGGAACGTAGTGTGAGCCCCCATGTTGAGACAGAGAAATGTAAAGAAATGTAGAGAAATGTAGAGACAGCGAAGAGACCGCCACCCGCCTTACCTGATCGAACACCTTCTGGTTCTTGTCTTTCTTTATTGTGTGCTCACTCTCCTACCACGCTGCCAGCCCTCCTCGTCCTCTTCTCTGGTTGAACTGCAAGGCGCGTGGCTCTTCCCGCCACAGCTTTGTCGCCGGAAATTCGACATACTCTAAACATTTCAGTTCATCGTTTCAGTTGACGTTCAGCTTCACGTGCCTTCGTTGTATTAGTAGCTTCTTGACGTAGTTTCATTGAGCGAAGGACATAAGGCGCGTTCGTAGCACATGCTCCCGTCTTGGTTTGTAGCGCAGTGGGAAGAGCGCCATATATCTCCCGTTGCGGCCAGAGAGTCGTGGGATCGAAACCGGACTCCGCCTAACTATTTCTTTTTATAGTGGACTGCGCTGACGTCATCCCAAACGCTGGCGGGGCTGAAGAGACGCGCATGCGCAGTAGAGTGCGGACGGCGGACAACAAAAGAGGGAGGGACACATCCCCGAGCATGATAGGCTTCGCATCTAAAAGTTCAAGTTTTTTTGCTGTGAACAGTGTCGCCAATACCGCCACCATGAATCCTCGGGATGCCCCATGCGGGAGCCACTTGGTAAGGTACAGCTTTATGCTGATGTAAGACTGTAAGCTGTACGGATCACTAGCTCCAGTTGAACAGTTATCTTCAAGATTTGTAACTACGGTGTTGCGAATGGGACGTGCAAATTAGCTTCTCAAAACAACGCATACAAGACCCACAAAGAACGAAAATGTTCTCAAGTTTCAGTACAAGATATGGAGTGGTAATCTTCGCAACACCTCTCATTGCAAATACCTTGGACTATAAAATACAACCAATATAACTTGGCGTTGCCTCATTAAATGTTTATTCAGAGGCATGTATAAAACTGATTTCTATTGGCAGAATTCCATAAAACAACAAATGATGTCAAATTGCTAGCCTATAAGACATTTATTTGCCTTGTTATTTTTTTTGCCTTGTTATTTGCCTTGTTATTTATTTGTCTTGTTCGAAGCCTTACCAGAAATATTTAATGACAAAGTAAGCACCATGCAACGGGTGGCAGCACGGTTTGTATGTTCCAGCTGCACAAGCCTCAATTTATAACTAATAAGGTGAACTTGGGTAATTAAAGATTACCTCCAATTAGAAGACAAGAAGAATACTTAAGAAATTGCTTCGCACATTTCCAAGGAGAATGAAAATTCCTAGCGACAAGTTAGGCAGCTCTCAGATAAATGTAGCGCAAGATTGAATGCTGAGGCAAACAATAAAAACTTTCTTCCTCCCGCAAGCGTTGTTTGGTCATGAGTTTTTCAGGATGTTATATAGCAATGAAATGCTTTATCACGTAATGATTTCATTAGCAGAGATATGCAAGCTCTAAATTGTGAATTGAAAATTCACTATGGAAAGGAGACAACTGCCAATCCTGCTTTGTTTGTACACTTCTTATATGATTGCCCTTTTTTATGTTTCCTGTTTTTAAACACCGTTGTACGCCCGCCCTTGCATGACCCTCAAATGCGTTCAGAGGGTAAATAAATGAATTGTAATGCGGGTTTATTGCCTTGATAGAGGTTAGTAGGAGAAGCACTGAGAAGCGGCAACTGGGACTGTGGTCCACCCGTAAGAATGTCTCTCGCACTTACTAGCGTCATGCCGATGACGATGCCACTGTGGTGGCTAACACTGTTGCGTCGCCGGCACCTGCCCAATCCGAGCGGCCAATCTCCTTGAGTGGGCGCACGCTAATCACAAGGCGAATGCTAGCCGTTGTTGTGGCCACGTAGTTTACCCAGTGTTCGGTAATGCTCGCACGGTCGCTTCGGATCACTAGCTCGTCTTTCGCCCTACGATTATCCCCCACCGCGAAGGGAGCCGCACTGGCGACAGTAGGGAAGGTGACGATGGAAGGGTGGTAGTACGGCTTGTGGCAATGCACGTGTACCGTTTTGCGGCCACGGCAGCGCAGGCCAGACAACAGGGTAAGTGGCTCCACAACGTAGTTAACAGGGGGTGTTCGTTGGAGTACGCTGTACGGTCCCTGGAACTTGGAAAAGAGCTTGCTGAAAGTCCAGCGGTAGTGGCTGATACCCAACACCATAGGAGAGAACCGGAAAAAAAGTTACATGATCTTCCCGTGGGAAAGCATGGGGAGGATGCGAAGCATCATAGGGGTTCCGTGTACGTTCCATTGTGTTGCTGTTATGTTGTTTCATTTATCGGAGCACGAATGGGGATGTAGTGTGAACCCCCATGTAGAGACAGAGAAATGTAGAGAAATGCAGAGACCCCGAAGAGACCGACACCCACATTACCTGATCGACCACCTGCTGGTTCTCGTCTTTATTTTGTGCTCACGCTCCTACCACGCTGCCAGCCCTCCTCGTCCTCTTCTCTGGTTGAGCTGCAAGGCGCGTGGCTCTTGCCCCCACAGCTTTGTCACAGGAAATTCGACATACTGTAAAGATTTCAGTTCATCGTTTCCGTTGACGTTCAGCTTCACGTGCCTTCGTTGTATTAGTAGCTTCTTGACGTAGTTTCACTGAGCGAAGGACATAAGGCGCGTTCGTAGCACATGCTCCCGTCTCGGTTTGTAGCGCAGTGGGAAGAGCGCCATATATCTCCCTGTTGCGGCCAGAGAGTCGTGGGATCGAAACCGAACTCCGCCTAACTATTTCTTTTTATAGTGGACTGTGCTGACGTCATCCCAAACGCTGGCGGGGCTGAAGAGACGCGCATGCGCAGTAGAGTGCGGACGGGGGACAACAACAAGGGAGGGAGGGACAAACCCCGAGCACGAGATGCTTTACGTCTAAAAGTCACTTGTGGGTTGTCACCGTCACGCCGATGTTTGTGATGGAATTGGTTCGCGGAGTAGCTAGGAAACAGGCGTGTATTCGGATCGGAAGTGTCGGGTCGCTAGGGTAGAATGTTGTCGAGAGGGCAGGATGATTTACAGCCATAGAGGAGGAAGCATGGCGAGAACCCTGTAATAGTCTGTGTCGCAGTGTTGTACGCGTCAGTCACAAAGGGGAGAATCGTGCACCAATCGAAGTGGTCAGAAGACACGCACTTGGCGAGCATGTCGCCAAGGGTGCGGTTAAGGCTCTCTGTCAACCCGTTAGTCTGGGGATGGTGGGGTGTAGTGCTGGGGTGGGTATCGCTGCATTCTTTGTGGAGAGCCTTGACCACATCTCACTAAAAGACACGCCCCCGGCCACATAGAAGTTCCCAAGGTGCTCTGTTGGAGGGCCTCTGTTCTGGCAGTCTTGGTGCCACAGGTAGCTGAAGCGGGTTCAACTCTGGCCGACCACGCTGGACATGTCATAGACACTCGAGTCACGGCCCGGGGGTTAAGAAGAAGGTCCCCTTCACCCCGTGTAGTCCGAGTCGCGCTGGCTACAACCCCCCAGTGCAGAAAACAAAAAATAACTTACCATAAATACCCAAGAAAGTGGTGGGGGAACAGCCCCGCCAGTAGCGTAGCGGTTATCGCACCAGACCGGTATTCTGTATGTCGTGGATTCGGACACCACATGCGGGCATTTTTTCACTACTCTCTTTCTGACTAAAAAAATTATTCATCTCTATCTATGACCTACCGCATTCCTCACTTTGGTTTCCGAGGTTTTCTTGACGGCCAACCTTTATTCTGTATATATATATACCTATATATATATATATATATATATATATATATATATATATATATATATATATCTATATATAATATATATATATATATATATATACATATATATATATGTGTGTGTGTGTGTGTGTACCGTAGAGCGAACCGACGAACGGGTAACAAACTTTATTGACGTTTCGGCCTGTCCCCGTCAAAAAGTTTGTTACCCGTTCGTCTGTTCGCTCTACGGTATTTTCACCGGGCCCATTGCATCATCTTCTGACGTATAAATATATATATATATATATATATGCACAAAGTAGAAGTACGCTCTATATATATATATATTGTAGTGGGGTTTATTTAGACAGCCAAGGAACGGAGGGGCTCAAGCGACGGAGACCGAAGGAGCTCGAGGAGCCGAAGAAGCAGGGGCAGCCAGAACTGAACTCGATCACGCTGTGCATGCTGCGCACTTGATGCGTGGGGATTGTCCGTGGGGATTGCCCTGCTTCAGCTTGAATTTCGGCCTGAGCTTTAATCCCTTGACCCGGACCTCTCTTCTTCGTTACAATATATATATATATATATATTTTTCTCGACTTATATTTTCGCTTATTTATCAATGAATCAAAGAAACGTGACAAGCACACGTCATTCGGCCTTATTAAATATTTCGAAAAAAAGCCGAATAGCACTGGCAATGACGACTGCAACCTTGATATGTATCTTTACCGAGTCCCTCGTCCCGTATCTCTCTTTCTGCTACATGCATTACGAGGCACTGGCTCCAGCAGTTCGGATATGCCAATTGCTAACCCGACCTCCGACCACGTCTACGTGGCGGCCGCTGGGAAAGAAGACGTTCTACGTCTCCCGCGGTAGTCGAGGGGCGGCGCTAGTTGACCGGCCTCAGAGCTCTTGTAAATATAAACCCCCGCTTAAAAGTCGAGAGAGAAGCCGCTGCGGGATAGCGTAATTGGTTAACGCACCGCACCGGTTATGCGGAGATGTGGGTTCGAGTCCCGCTCCCGGAAAAACGGCGGATTTTTTCTCGACTTATATTTTCGCTTATTTATCAATGAATCAAAGAAACGTGACAAGCACACGTCATTCGGCCTTATTAAATATTTCGAAAAAAAGCCGAATAGCACTGGCAATGACGACTGCAAACCTTGATATGTATCTTTACCGAGTCCCTCGTCCCGTATCTCTCTGTTCTGCTACATGCATTACGAGGCACTGGCTCCAGCAGTTCGGATATGCCAATTGCTAACCCCGACCTCCGACCACGTTCTACGTGGCGGCCGCTGGGAAAGAAGACGTTCTACGTCTCCCGCGGTAGTCGAGGGGCGGCGCTAGTTGACCGGCCTCAGAGCTCTTGTAAATATAAACCCCCGCTTAAAAGTCGAGAGAGAAGCCGCTGCGGGATAGCGTAATTGGTTAACGCACCGCACCGGTTATGCGGAGATGTGGGCTCGAGTCCCGCTCCCGGAAAAACGGCGGATTTTTCTCGACTTATATTTTCGCTTATTTATCAATGAATCAAAGAAACGTGACAAGCACACGTCATTCGGCCTTATTAAATATTTCGAAAAAAAGCCGAATAGCACTGGCAATGACGACTGCAACCTTGATATGTATCTTTACCGAGTCCCTCGTCCCGTATCTCTCTGTTCTGCTACATGCATTACGAGGCACTGGCTCCAGCAGTTCGGATATGCCAATTGCTAACCCCGACCTCCGACCACGTTCTACGTGGCGGCCGCTGGGAAAGAAGACGTTCTACGTCTCCCGCGGTAGTCGAGGGGCGGCGCTAGTTGACCGGCCTCAGAGCTCTTGTAAATATAACCCCCCGCTTTAAAAGTCGAGAGAGAAGCCGCTGCGGGATAGCGTAATTGGTTAACGCACCGCACCGGTTATGCGGAGATGTGGGTTCGAGTCCCGCTCCCGGAAAAACGGCGGATTTTTTCTCGACTTATATTTTCGCTTATTTATCAATGAATCAAAGAAACGTGACAAGCACACGTCATTCGGCCTTATTAATATTTCGAAAAAAAGCCGAATAGCACTGGCAATGACGACTGCAACCTTGATATGTATCTTTACCGAGTCCCTCGTCCCGTATCTCTCTGTTCTGCTACATGCATTACGAGGCACTGGCTCCAGCAGTTCGGATATGCCAATTGCTAACCCCGACCTCCGACCACGTTCTACGTGGCGGCCGCTGGGAAGAAGACGTTCTACGTCTCCCGCGGTAGTCGAGGGGCGGCGCTAGTTGACCGGCCTCAGAGCTCTTGTAATATAAACCCCCGCTTTAAAAGTCGAGAGAGAAGCCGCTGCGGGATAGCGTAATTGGTTAACGCACCGCACCGGTTATGCGGAGATGTGGGTTCGAGTCCCGCTCCCGGAAAAACGGCGGATTTTTTCTCGACTTATATTTTCGCTTATTTATCAATGAATCAAAGAAACGTGACAAGCACACGTCATTCGGCCTTATTAAATATTTCGAAAAAAAGCCGAATAGCACTGGCAATGACGACTGCAACCTTGATATGTATCTTTACCGAGTCCCTCGTCCCGTATCTCTCTGTTCTGCTACATGCATTACGAGGCACTGGCTCCAGCAGTTCGGATATGCCAATTGCTAACCCCGACCTCCGACCACGTTCTACGTGGCGGCCGCTGGGAAAGAAGACGTTCTACGTCTCCCGCGGTAGTCGAGGGCGGCGCTAGTTGACCGGCCTCAGAGCTCTTGTAAATATAAACACCCGCTTTAAAAGTCGAGAGAGAAGCCGCTGCGGGATAGCGTAATTGGTTAACGCACCGCACCGGTTATGCGGAGATGTGGGTTCGAGTCCCGCTCCCGGAAAAACGGCGGATTTTTTCTCGACTTATATTTTCGCTTATTTATCAATGAATCAAAGAAACGTGACAAGCACACGTCATTCGGCCTTATTAAATATTTCGAAAAAAAGCCGAATAGCACTGGCAATGACGACTGCAACCTTGATATGTATCTTTACCGAGTCCCTCGTCCCGTATCTCTCTGTTCTGCTACATGCATTACGAGGCACTGGCTCCAGCAGTTCGGATATGCCAATTGCTAACCCCGACCTCCGACCACGTTCTACGTGGCGGCCGCTGGGAAAGAAGACGTTCTACGCCTCCCGCGGTAGTCGAGGGGCGGCGCTAGTTGACCGGCCTCAGAGCTCTTGTAAATATAAACCCCCGCTTTAAAAGTCGAGAGAGAAGCCGCTGCGGGATAGCGTAATTGGTTAACGCACCGCACCGGTTATGCGGAGATGTGGGTTCGAGTCCCGCTCCCGGAAAAACGGCGGATTTTTTCTCGACTTATATTTTCGCTTATTTATCAATGAATCAAAGAAACGTGACAAGCACACGTCATTCGGCCTTATTAAATATTTCGAAAAAAAGCCGAATAGCACTGGCAATGACGACTGCAACCTTGATATGTATCTTTACCGAGTCCCTCGTCCCGTATCTCTCTGTTCTGCTACATGCATTACGAGAGGCACTGGCTCCAGCAGTTCGGATATGCCAATTGCTAACCCCGACCTCCGACCACGTTCTACGTGGCGGCCGCTGGGAAAGAAGACGTTCTACGTCTCCCGCGGTAGTCGAGGGGCGGCGCTAGTTGACCGGCCTCAGAGCTCTTGTAAATATAAACCCCCGCTTTAAAGTCGAGAGAGAAGCCGCTGCGGGATATGGTAATTGGTTAACGCACCGCACCGGTTATGCGGAGATGTGGGTTCGAGTCCCGCTCCCGGATAAACGGCGGATTTTTTCTCGACTTATATTTTCGCTTATTTATCAATGAATCAAAGAAACGTGACAAGCACACGTCATTCGGCCTTATTAAATATTTCGAAAAAAGCCGAATAGCACTGGCAATGACGACTGCAACCTTGATATGTATCTTTACCGAGTCCCTCGTCCCGTATCTCTCTGTTCTGCTACATGCATTACGAGGCACTGGCTCCAGCAGTTCGGATATGCCAATTGCTAACCCCGACCTCCGACCACGTTCTACGTGGCGGCCGCTGGGAAAGAAGACGTTCTACGTCTCCCGCGTAGTCGAGGGGCGGCGCTAGTTGACCGGCCTCAGAGCTCTTGTAAATATAAACCCCCGCTTTAAAAGTCGAGAGAGAAGCCGCTGCGGGATAGCGTAATTGGTTAACGCACCGCACCGGTTATGCGGAGATGTGGGTTCGAGTCCCGCTCCCGGAAAAACGGCGGATTTTTTCTCGACTTATATTTTCGCTTATTTATCAATGAATCAAAGAAACGTGACAAGCACACGTCATTCGGCCTTATTAAATATTTCGAAAAAAAAAGCCGAATAGCACTGGCAATGACGACTGCACCTTGATATATATATATATATATATATATATATATATATATATATATATATATATATATATATATATATATATATATATATATATATATTGAGAGACAAGGGCTAGGAACGGCGTTTACTGAGGCGTTCGAGCCGCAAGCACCGCAGAACACACGATGATGATGATCATGTCCGTAGAAGATGATGGAACAGTGCCGCATGGCTGGTGCTGATGAGTATGTACAGATGAAGACGAGGTGCGGGAATTGTCCTCTGGAGTTCTCCACCGCCGGGAGTGTGGTCGCGAATGCTCACACTAATTCCCCCCCTCCGGCGGAAGCGGCCTCCGGGCCGCAAGTCATTGTGGGGAACGGCGCTGGAACGGTTTCAGTCGCGAGACGTGAACAATTTCCGTGCCACGACGGCGGCGATCTGGGGAAGGGTCCACTGGAGTGACGCGGTAATTCACCGGGGAGGTTTCTTCGACGATTACGTAGGGGCCCATAAAGCGGTGCAGAAATTTTTCGCAAAGGCCAGGAATTCGAACAGGAGTCCAAAGAAGCACCTCTTCTCCCGGTCGAAAGCGAACAGGGCGATGGGAGGAGTCGTACCGAACTTTGCGGAGTTCCTGATGAGCTTCTGTGCGGGACCGAGCCAGCTGGCGGCAATGGGCGAGCCTTGAAATATACTGCTCGTGAAGTGGTGTATCAGAGGAAACCGGTGCAGAGAAGAAAGTTGGGTCGAATATTGAGGAAGGTGAGCGACCAAATACGAGAAAGAACGGAGAGAATCCAGTTGTTCGTTGTACTGCAGTATTGTAGGCAAAGGTGACGAATGGGAGGATTAGGTCCCAATTTCGATGGTCAGGGCTGATGTACATAGAAATCATGTCCGAGAGGGTTCTATGAAATCTTTCGGTTAATCCGTTCGTCTGGGGATGATAGCCAGAGGTTGTTTTGTGAACGGTGTCGGAAGCACGTAGAAGCTCTTGGAGTACGCTGGAGAGGAAAGTCCTGCCGCGATCGCTGAGGAGGACGCGTGGTGCTCCATGGCGCAAAATTATGTGACGCAAGACAAAGTCGGCCACTTCTATAGCTGTACCGGAGCGTATTGGTGCTGTTTCGGCGTACCGAGTCAAGTGGTCCACAGCCGTAACAATCCACCGGTATCCCGACTGTGTCCAAGGCAAAGGCCCGTACAAGTCAATCCCAATAGTGTCGAAGGGCGCAACCGGACAGGGCAGAGGCTGCAGCAAGCCGGCAGGTGTGGTTGTCAGTCGCTTACGGTGCTGACAAGAAGAGCAGGTTCCAACGTATTTAGCCACACTCGCCGAGAGGCCAGGCCAAAAGTAGCGACCACGAATGCGGTCGTACGTCTTTTCGAAGCCAAGATGCCCAGCGGTTGCTGCGTCGTGATACGCTTCCAAAATTGATTGGCGGAGAGAACGAGGGACGACTGGGACCCACTTGTGTCCATTAGGGTGGTAATTGCGCCGGTAAAGCACGCTTTGGTGTAGCTGGAAATTTTGCAATTGACGGCGAGCACGGCTGTTTGGAGGTGGGACGCGGGCCGGTCAACCGATCAATGATGGGGCCACAATAGGGGTCCGCACGTTGCAAAGATGGCCAATCAGAAAGTCCGACGACGCTTTCAGAGGTAATGGGTGCGAGAGAACACTTTGCAGTTGGGAGCTCCGGAACAACTGAAGACGAAGGGGAGGCCAATGGACACCGAGACAGGGCGTCGGCGTCAATGTGTTTCTTGCTGACTTGTAGGTGACAGTAAAGTTATACTGCTGGAGCCGTAGTATCCAGCGGCCCAGGCGTCCAGACAAGTTTTTGAGTGAGGACAGCCAGCAAAGTGCATGATGGTCGGTCACCACTGTGAAGTGGCGACCGTGCAGGTATGGCCGAAACTTTTGTATAGCCCACACGACGGCAAGACACTCCTGCTCAGTTATGGTGTAATTTCTCTCAGCCGGTGTGAGTGAGCGGCTTGCGTAAGCAACAGGCCGCTCTTTAAGATGGGCATCGCTCTGAAGCACGACAGCACCTATTCCATGCCCACTTGCGTCGGTGTGAAGTATGATTGGCTTTCTATCGTCGAAATGACTGAGCACTGGTCCAGAAGTGAGAGCGGATTTAAGCGCTTCAAAAGCATGTTGGCACTCACTCGACCAGACGTAGGGTGTGCCCGCCTGTAGGAGTTGGTTCAGAGGGGATGCAATAGTAGCAAAGTTCCGGATGAACCGACGGAAATACGACGCTAGCCCCAGGAAACTCCGAAGCTCCTTAACTTGAAGCGGTCGGGAAAGTGTAGCACTGCCGATACTTTGTCAGGGTCGGGTCGTATGCCTTCTTTGCTGACAACGTGACCGAGCACTTTGATCGTTTTACTAGCAAAGCGGCATTTTTTCGAGTTCAGCTGAAGTCCGGCTTTGGAGAGGCACGTGAGGACTGCATCCAGACGCCGTAGATGGTCATGAAACGTTGACGAAAAGACAACGATGTCGTCAAGATAACAAAAGCAAATTTTCCATTTGAGTCCTCGAAGAACCGTATCCATCATCCGCTCAAAAGTGGCGGGAGCATTGCAGAGCCCGAACGGCATGACATTAAATACATATAGACCGTCGGAGTGGCAAATGCTGTCTTCTCCTTGTCGGACTCATGCATGGGAATTTGCCAATAGCCTGAACGGAGGTCCAGGCTTGAAAAGTATTCGGCTCCTTGTAAGCAGTCTAGTGCGTCATCTATTCGCGGCATGGGATACACATCTTTGCGGGTAATTTTGTTTAAGGCCCGATAGTCCACGCAAAATCTCACGGAGCCGTCTTTTTTTTCTACCAATACAACTGGAGAGGACCATGGACTGGATGATGGCCGAATAACGTTGCGTTTGAGCATGTCTGCCACATTTTCCTCAATTATCTTCCTTTCCGAGGAAGAGACACGATACGGACGGCGGCGAACAATGGTGTCCCCATCCGTTTGAATTCGATGCGTGGCTGTTGTTGTTTGGGTGAAAGGCTTGGAATGGGAATCAAAGGAGCCCCGATGCTTGTTTAAAATTTCCAATACTGCGAGAGTCTCAGCTTGTGTAAGGTCGGAGCTGATAGTGTGGGCGAGAGAAGGCTGAGGGGAGGTTGGTTTCGGCAAAGGGCAGGGACGAGCTGAGGCGGAACTGCTGGGAAGAATGGTGATTTCGTTGTCGGACACAGAAGCGATTGTGCAGCCTTCCGGAAGTAGAACTGGGTCTGGTGTAGTGTTCTGTACAGGAATTAGTGCTCGGCCGCGGGAAAACCGGATGAGGCAGGTAGCAACGGCGATGCCTCGAGAAAGGAGACGGCCAGAAGGGATGGCTAGCATGTCACCGTTAATAGCTGTTCCAGCAGAAACCGAAAGGACGCGCTCGTGGCGCGGAGGCACAACATAGTCGTCAGTCAACACGAGGACGAAGGGAACAAGTTTCAGGGAGGGCAGAATGTTCTGTGTCCGTGAGGCTGATACTGGGCGAGCGGCAAGAAATTATCGCAGACGTCGACGACAGGAAGTCCCAGCCAAGAATAAGCAAGTAAGGGCACGGGGAAAGCACGGCACACTGGATGTGGTGACAAACTCCTTCAATAGAAACGCGAACTGTGCACTGTCCTGACGGTCGTATGGACGCCTTGTTAGCTCCATGCAATAGAGGGCCCTCGTATGGAGTTTTAACTTTTCGTAGTCTTTCACACAAATCAGAATGGATAATCGTGACACTTGCCCCAGTGTCTACCAACGCGTTAACCAAAATGCCTTCAACTGATACTGACAGTAAGTTTGACGGATGCTCTGGAGGAATTTGTGTCGTCCCAATCGATGCAGTTTTCCCCCCAAAAACTGCATGGTCTAGTTTTCCGAGTGGCGGTTATCATCGTGCACAACGGGACGTAGGGGTGAAACCGAACGGCGGAACGGAGAGGGAGATCGGCGCCGAGACTCGCGAGTATTTCGAGGAACATCAGCAGAATCAGCAGGAGGCCGGAAACGACGTGTCGGAGACTGGTAGGCTTGTTGTCGGTAACTGAAGCGGGGGTTCATTTCATCGCGCTCGTAGAAGGTCATAGCCACGTCGTTCATCCTGCTGGCGCCGGCGGCAGACTCGGGCAATATGGCCCCGTATTCCACAGTAAAAACACACGGGACGATTTGCCGGCGGCTCTGGACGGGTCTGTCGCCATGTGGAGTAGTACGGTCGTGGCCCAGGAGTGGAAGGGAACGCAGAAACATATCCTGGGTGATGGTGAGGGCTGACGGTGCCAGTGGGACGGGAGGGCGTCCAGCAACTTCGGAGTAGGACGCGGGCATGGCCAACGGAGCCAGAAGACCGGGTGGTGCCTGACTGGTCACCGACGAGAGCTCTTCTTTAATGATTTCTCGCAGACCTGGCGTCTCAGCGGAGTAGGAAGAGTTGGGTGCACATGATGGGACGTGGTTGTTGAGCTCTTACCTGATTATGGCCGTATAAGAGAACGAAGGTCTTCATCTCCAAGCTGCCGAACTGGTGTTTCTGGCTGAATGCGCGAAGACTGAAGGGCATCCAGGCGCTGGCAAGTGGCAGTCACAGCCGAAACGGTCGTAGGATTTTGAAGGGCCAGGGCGGTGAATGCAAACTGCTCGATACCCTTCAGAATGTGATGCACTCGATCAGCCTCGATCATGTCCTTGTCAACGCGGCGGCAGAGCGGCAAGGACGTCTTCAATGTATGAAGTGTACGTTTCATTCGGACGTTGCACGCGGGCCGCAAGTTTTTTCTTCGCAGCTGCGGAAACGTGCAGCCGGGGACCCGAAAATCAGGCGCAACTCTGAAGTGAAGCCGTCCCAATCAGTGATGGTACTTGCGTTGTTCAAATACCATGTTTCGGCTACCTCCGTGAGGGCAAAAGCGGCGTTTCGTAGCTTAAGCTATCGTCCCAACCGTTGAACGTACTGACCCTTGCGAAGCTGTCTAGCCAGTCTTCAACATCTTCGTTCCGACGGCCTGCGAACTTCGGGGATCGCGCTGATTGGCTCGTGACGAAGCACTGCACCGGAACGGGGACGAAGCGTTGGCCGATTCCTGCGTCATGGGCATGGCCAGGCGTGCTAAACGGCGACCCGAGCGGAGCTCCAGGAGTAGTGAACGGAGAGGTACAACAGCGGGACCGAGACGCACCCTCCACCACTTGAGAGACAAGGGCTAGGAACGGCGTTTACTGAGGCGTTCGAGCCGCAAGCACCGCAGAAACACGATGATGATGATCATGTCCGTAGAAGATGAGTGGAACAGTGCCGCATGGCTGGTGCTGATGAGTCATGTACAAGATGAGACGAGGTGCGGGAGTGTCCTCTGGAGTTCTCCACCTCCGGGAGTGTGGTCGCGAATGCTCACAATATATATATATATATATATATATATTATATATATTATATATATATATTATATATATATGATATATATATAGTGGAGAAGTCGACTGACCCGTTTTTTGTTGCCAACAGTTTTGCACTTGGAAAGTCCTTCTTCAAGGCTGTATTTTAAGTGCTCACAATTTGCCGTTATACAAAAACGTCTGTGCGGGAGGGTCACTTCTCTCATCCCTCCAGGAGAGGTTGAGGATGAGGGGTGTTTCAAATAGATTGAGCAAGTCAGTCATTCCGATTGGCTAGAAAGATTGAAGGTGAGGGAAGGCAAAGAACACGGACGAAAAGGCAGCACGAAAACGCGACATCAGAAGCACCAGGAACACAAAATCAAAAACAAGAGTGAGTCCTGCGTGCTACACAAATTTTGTAAAAATAGTCAACAGGAAGAGAAAAGCGGCAAAAAGGGTGGTGAAGGGCGACGGACATAAAATGGTGGCACAGGCATAAAGATGGTGGTACAGGCATACGGCGCGTGACGCCGCTGCTGATGCTCTGACAGGGCGTGTTGCCTCATTTGAAGGCTGCGTATCATCACAGGCGTCAACCATACTCAGGCTCCAATCGGACTTCAATGACATACAGAAGTACAGCAGGCCGTCAAATCTTAACATACAAGGCCTCCCCGCTTCCCCTGATAAAAACGTTGGCGCATTCTTGTCAGCCTAGAGCTAAACTCTCCCGATTCCTTCATTTTTGCTAAATCAGGCATCCGCTATGCCTACGAGTCGCAATCGGAAGAGCGCGGCGGCGGCAGTGCTGGTCAAGTTTACATCTGAAGACGTTTGTGAGCACTGCTTGGCTGCTCGCTCTAAGATACGTGCTTGGACAAACAGCAAAAATCACCCCGTGTCTATTTCTCGCAAAACGCTCGGGATTAAACATGGGGCAATGGCTCAAGAATACAACATCCACGTTGTCTGGGTAAAGAACAGCCGCACCAACCTCCGGAAGAAGAAAGGGGATCCAGCCATTCGCATTCAGCAGCTCTCAGACCTCGAAAAGCTAATTAGTCGGCCCGTTATAGCTCCCGTGGACACCCTTGCATTGAGAAATTTTGATGCACATCGACTCGAATTTTTCAACCACGGATATCTCTTTCCCTTTCAATAATTCAAACATTCTAATGTAAACACTAATGTAAACATTTTAAAGTAGGCACTTCGCTGCATTACTGATAAGCTGAAAGAATCCTTAGACGTCATATTTCAGTTTCAGTT
>CM023454.1:167528167-167642729 GCA_013339765.2 Haemaphysalis longicornis | reverse complement strand
TTTGCCATGAATTCCTTTTGGACACTTTTCTGATTTTCCGGGCGGCAGCACGGGCTGCTTTAAAGCTCAGACAGTTCTCTAAGGTGGGGTACCGTCTAAATACACCCCATGCCTTGTTCTGCTTTTTCCCGGATTCGCGACACGCATCGTTCCACCGCGGCTTTGGTTGCTTGGGAATCCGTCCAGATGTCTGGGGGATCGCAACTTTTGCAGCTGTAAGAAGTTCCTCGCAGATGTAGGTATTTGCCTCATCAATGGACATGCTGCTGTCAAATCGATCAAAGGAAAACTAACTCCTAAATCTTTCCCATCTGCCCTCTCGAGCTTCCATCGGGTGAAACAGCTCTTGAGGGAAGGAAGGGTCTGCACTTCGCGCAGCAAGGCAGGAAAGTGATCACTCCCATATGGATCATTCACAGCACTCCACTCATAATCCATCTGGAGGTCCGGCGACCAACACAAAGGTCTAGAGCAGAGAAGCTTCCATTACCTGCAGAAAAATGCGTCTTATCTCTCTTATTGAAAACAACTAAGCTGTTGGTATTTACCCACTGGTCAATGAGTTTTCCCCGGCTATCTATTCTTTCACCTCCCCACAAGTAGTGATGAGCATTGAAATCTCCCGTAATAATTATTGGAGCTGGAAGTTGTTCAACGAGGTCATTGAGATCTTGTAAGGACACATGATCTGATGGTGGCAGGTACAATGACACAACAGTGACAAGCTTGTTATATAGACTTGTGCTGCAACAGCCTCCAGCGCAGTGTTGAGTTGTATCGACTTGAGAATGTGCCTGGTGCCACAGCCAAGGCACACCACCCGAGGCATGGGTGCAGTCTTCTCTGTCATTTTGAAGGAGGTGAAAGTTGCGAAAGATGTTGTCATGTCTTTTCGTTAGATTTGTCTCCTGCAAGGCTATTATTTTGGGTTCATATTTGTGTATAATTGTATGAATATCATCTATATTGTGCAATAATCCACGGCAGTTCCATTGGAATATTTGCACCACATGGGTGTCTTCTAGAGTTTTCGCTTTCGAAGTCAAGTAGGTGTGGATGAAGACATGCTCCCAGAGGCACTAGGGCACACCTCCATCTCCTCCTCTACCTCTCTTGCAGTGCCTTCAGTTCCGTGAATACCATTAGGGGGACCAGGTGGTTTCCCCGGCCCTTTGGCTTCTGCCGAGGGTCGGGGGGGGGGGGGTCCCCAGGTCGTTGCCGCCCAGGAGCAGCACCTGCAGCAGTGCCACTTCCTGAAGGCGCCTTCCTCTGAGGTACGTCGACCGTCACCCAAGGAGAGGAGGTCGATGGTGTGGCAGGGGTGGGGCCTGCACAGTCTTTTGGTGGCTTAGAAGCCACACCAGTTTCTTTGGTGGCCGGGAGCTTGGCTGCCGGCTTGACTCGTTTAGGGGGCTGTGGCTCTGCGCAGTTACCCTGAGTGAACTGCACCAGTGCCGGAAATTGAGGCAGCCCCGCCCCCTGACGGGCTACCTCAGCAAAGGACCCTCTGAGGAAGGCAGGCGTCGTTTGGCCTCCTGGAAGGACACATTCTCTTTCACCTTGATCGCTAGCAGCTCTTTCTCCTGTCGGAAGCGTGGGCATATCCTGGAGTACGCGGGGTGTTCACCACTGCAATTCACACATTTGACTTCTTCTACACCACAGGCGTCATTTCCATGTTCGGTGCTAGCGCACAGTGCACAGGTCGGTTTTCCACGGCATGACTGCTGTGGGTGCCCGTACCTCTGGCAGCGGAAGCAGCGCCTCTGGTTTGGTACGTACGGTCTCACATGTAGATTCAGGTAGCCTAGGTGTACGTGTCGGGTAAGGTGGTGGAGTTGAAGGTTAGAACCAAATGTTTTGTGGCAATTTTCTCATCTTTCCTGCGGATCTTTATTCTTCGCACTGCAATAACATTTGTCTGTTCTTCTTTAAACCCCTCCAGAATCTCATCTTCAGACACATCAATCAAGTCTTCATCCGACACTACCCCCAACCTAGTATTTAAGGTGCGGTGGGCAGGTACGTGAACTTGTGTGTTGCTAGTGTCTTTCATTGACAGCAGGGCATCTCACTGAAATTTTGCTTGGACCTCCACAAGGAGATCCCCGGTTGGCAGCTTTTTAACACTGTAACTTGGTCCAAGTAGATTTCTCAGCTCTCTGGCTACGGCAAACGGCGACACTTTCCTCAAGGGCTTCTGAGGGTCGTCAGATTGCATCACCAGAAATTTCGGGAAGGTCGTCTCAGTCAGCGAACGATTGCTGTTCGTACTTTGCGAGGCATTAACTTCGGTGCGCCCCCGTTTAGAAGGGCGATCAGGGTCAAGCTTTTCTTCTTATCTATGAGAAGTGAAATGTTCGGCAGCGGTGCTGGTCGCCCACCACGGAAGCCCAACAAGGGAACGTGACTTTGTCACGCTAACCATACAGCGCTACTATAACCCCATGACGTCTAATCAAGGCTGATTATAACCACAGGGTTAACCCTTGCCGCCAGAGGGGGAAAAGAGGAAGTTCAGGAATAGAATAGGTGACAGGACAGGGATGGAAAGGTGACGGAAAAGAGAAAGGAGAGAGAGGACGGATAGGAAAAGACGACTAGCTGATTTACCCAGGGCGGGTCAGTCCTGGGGTGCCGTATGCAAGAAGCAGGGGTCAAAGTTGCGTGTTGTTTCAGCTGAGAGGCCGTAAAGGTCCAAAAACATCCTCAGCGTCAACTCAGCAACCAGGATTCCCTTTTCCTTGGACACGGCTAAGCCACGCACAGCTGGGGCGTGGGTGGGTCCAACCCACATGGGCTCGGGGTCCGCGGTGTCGCCACTACCGTCACCTTCAACTCACAAGGTGCCCCTGCGGGCGATGGAGATTTGACCGCCCTCCCAAGGTTCGCTTTAGAATAGCGTACCGTGCAACCATCGTGCAGGAGGGACTGATCTGCTACCCTCGTAATGAGATATGATTTAGTAACAGTTCCATTGCGAATCTGTATGGCCAGATTTCGAGCTCACTGTGTTTCCAGTGAATAATTGCAGCACAATAATCGTGTCCATCTACCGTTCATCCTCTTCTTCATATTCAAAATTCTGCTTCACAGTTTTCTACAATTCGCTACACCTAAACAAATTAACGTGAAATTATAATTTTTGGGGATATAACTCTATACAATATTGATACGAATAGCGGGTCATGCTCTGAATAGTGCGTTCAAGTGCAATGCGAATAGTACATCAAATACGAATACTGAATCCAATGCAACCTTTGCGATGTCATGACTTCTCTCATCAATTATCCTATCAGATGCAATAAAAGTGGCTTATCATATTTAATTGTCATATCCTGTGTAATGTAAACTGCAATTTTAATTTTGGTGTTACCGACTACTTATGCTCCGATCATTATACAGTTTTTATGTGCCGAGAAGCCCATACTCCCATACGAAATAGCGTCCATACGAATCCTGTATTTAGGTCCACAAAATGTGTGGAACTGATACGTGATACTGGTGGGTGTTTGTGGCGTTAGAAAAATGCGCGTGAAAAAATATGTTATTTTTACACTGAAATAAGAGCACGCGTTAGGCAGTGTACGTCCACCACCCACATCACAAAGTCGTATCGCTCCCCTACAAACCCATGGATTACTCATAGATAACTGCATTCTATATAAGTAAAGAACAGCTCAGAAAAATAAAAGACACACCTTGTAATATTTGTATGGAAAATTGGTTGAAGGAGTTTTCTAGCGGAAAATCAATGTTGTTGAAGGGGGCCAAACGTCAATACTACAAAAAAAAATTGGAAAGAACGGCAACGATAACTGGCCATTAATCAACGAATTTTAAGCAGTGGTGTTCCGCCACATTTATCCTATCTAATAGTTTATGATTGTTCTATTAGCGATTACAGATTGTGAGATGGAGAAGGGACTCCAGACCTGCGCCACAAAAGTATCGCAGGTAAATTTTTTTTTCGATTACAGTAAAATTTAAGAGTCTTTCATTGACAATTTTTCCTATTGAGACAGCTGTCACATTAAACATCCCAACCCTGTTTTCTCACATCGCCCTCAATCTTTTTACTTACATCCTACTTCGGCAGTAGAGGTTTATAAAGTTACTTCTCTTACAATAACCGGTCCTGGCCGAGACTATATATTACGCTTGTAACATAAAACTTTTGTCTAAGAACTATCGCCCATTTTGTGGAAATGATAAGTTCTTTAAAGTTGGCTAATTTCCCGACTGTCTGAAAGTTGGTAAAATAATTCCTGCCTAGAAAAAGAGGTGACGTATGTGTATAAAGAACTACCGCCCGATCTGCATTTTCTCGTTGTTTCGTAACGTCATTAAAAATTCTAAAATTGTTTTCTGAAATAAAACCTATTTTCTTCCCACCAATTCAGTTTCATAGCAGGCTTCTCTACGCTACAGGAACTTCTAAGATTTGCTGACGAAAATAAACAGGCCATAGATGAGAACTCTTCCTTGGGGCAGTTTCCGTGTGCCTAAATAAGGGGTTTGATAAAATGAACCACCACATTTTATTACATTAACTTGAGGCATAAGGCACATGTAGGCCTCCCTTGGAATTCCTTCGTAATTATTGAACGAACCGCTGGCAAATTGTTTCTATTGATGGTACACCTTCCTCTTCTAAATGAATCAACAGTGGAGCTCCGCAAGGCGCCATCCTAGGTCCTCTACTGCAATACTTAACATTCAACCAGCCTTATATACGCCGATATTCAGCAAAGGTTGAATTCGGACGTGTTAAACGTTAGTGTCGGTGAATGATAAACACTGTTCCAAAACACCCAACAAAAATACGTTTACATTTTCTTCGCCTTGAAACACTGCTTAGCATGCTTTCTAGCTCTCGACAACCATGCCATCTTCTTATCCGATACACCGAAGCTTCTCAGCGACGTCACGAACAATCATTTCTTTAAAAAGGTGGGTTTCGGAACTCATAAAGCCTGACGTATTTTATTCCAGGCAATGTTCGGTTCTTACAATATGCATATATTCATAGTCATCTTCAGTATAGCATTTCATCGTGAAGAAACACATGCTACCCGTTTCGAAACGCTTCAAATCATTGAAAATCAGGCACTCCGACTGATTACCCTTGCTCCTTTTCGGTCTCGTTCCACGCCGCTCTATATTAACCCAGACGCGCTTTCTGTAAAGGAATTATTAACTTTAGATCTAGCTTCATTTATGCATCAACTTGTCTATAAGCACATATACATGGAAGGTTTGTCACGGGAAGGTCTCATAAACACCAACAACAACCGACTCTTGTCTCGAAGCAAGTTCTTGATGCCAAAAGTGCGCATAAATTACAGCAAAAAGATCGTGATAGTAGCTGGTGCGTCGACATGAAGCAATATACCCGAATATATAAATTCAAGTTAAACATTACTTTCCTTTCGTACATTATTTAAATTATATTTACGGAAAGAACTATTTGTTTAATGAAATGCTTATTATCATTTTCTTCTGAATATTTGCTTTTGCGCATTGTCTGTCTGTCAATTCTCAATGAAGCGTCATTGCATGGTTCCTAATTGAGGGTTTGTTCGTGCTTGGCTGGATGATTTTTTTAGAATGTTTGAAAACCGGCTTAACTCCTTGCTATGTTCTTTCTAATAAACTACGTTATGTAACGAGGTCCTATGGAGAGTTCTCAACTTAGAGAACACTTTCGCTTATGTCCTTTTTTATGTCCCCCAAAAAGTGGAATAAACTAGAACTTGAACAGTAATGGTTAGAAAGTGGAATTATTGTGGAACAAATTGAATCAAGATGAATTAAGGTGAATCAGGCTGAATTAGGGTGGATCTAAATGAATGAGGCTGACGTGATCATTGACTAGTTCTTGATACTTAGTATTAGGAAGGTGGGATTAAGTTGGGTTAGAATAAACAAATGGAAACAAATTAGATAGAGGTACAAAAAAGGAGGAACAAGTAACGTATTAAGTTTGATAAAGAGAGATTGAGGTTGAAGTGAAGCGAATTCACAATGGTTATTACGGTTAAGGTGGAATTCCGGATTAAGGTGGATTTGGATGACTTAAGGTTGCTGAGAGCGAACTAGAATGAAATAAGGTGATTTAAACGGACACTGAAAACAACTAGCGAGTAGGGAGGCAAAAGTTCGATTGCCATGTAGCCCTCTTTGCGTTTATTCAGCGGCGAAAGATGCTTTAATTGCCGCGAAAGTACAAATTGAGAAGCACATTTCATCCCTGGCGCCATTTCATATTATTTCGCCTGACGTGCCGCAAGCGAGGGAGGCAGCGGTGTGGTCTATCCTGAAAACTAAAACCTACCGAGCAAAGCATCGTGAGCGAAGGAGCCACCGGTTACGCTTTGGGGGCATACGACAAAGCAACCTGCCCGCCCTACAGGTGCGTATTCCGGCCGTTTTGTGAGCCTCAATCTTGGTGTCGCATGGGTTGTGATATGCTGGTTCAACAATGTGAATGCGCCGCGTGGCCTTTTACTTTGCCTAGAAAACATCTAGCGGACAGCGCAACAGTAGGGAGAACGACGTCTGGGGCACTCTTTTGCTTTGCGATTTAAATCACTTCGATGCACTCGGCTTGATACGTGGTGCCACCTGTCAGCCCCACTCGTAACCGCGGCCGATGCCTAGTGTGAAACGAGCCAAGTACTACGGTGTACGAGCACCTGAATGGCAGTACGTGAGCATATACGCGGGATTACTATACAGGTGTGCGTGCGCACTTTCACCCCCCGAAAACGTAAAAAGGGCATTTAAATTTATGGCTCAATAGGTGGGCTGACGTAGTGCAGCCTTGCTATATGTCTAGTTTGAGTAACAGAGATGTGACTATGCCGAACATGCATTAACCATCGCAACCTCCACCGGCGGGAAGGATTGGGAGCTTGCGAGATGCGGCATGGCTTGAATTATACCTGTACATATATAATTGTTTATTACTCCAGGAATTTAACGTGCAAAGAAAGATTTTACGTGTTTCTTTCATAACAGGTGTGCGCGCTTCTCGTTGTGTTGTTCGTCACGGGACTCTTCACACAGCTGTTCAGTCGCCATTGACGTCATGTCTGCTGGCCGGCTGATAGCTTCATTTTTTGATTATTGCAAGATTTTGATGGCGCTGTATCATACACTGGCAAATTTCGTTTTCTTAGGACGCCAATCTATCTTTTTGACGAAATTCGTTTTTTTTTCTTCATTGTCCCTTTAATATGAATAAGGTAGGATATTGCGGGATTAAGGTGTGTGGGGTAGAGCAGGATGAGTTATGGTGAGTCAACACGAAAAAAATAGAATTATCTATATTAACACAGGTTAAAAGCGGGTAATATGAATAAGACAGGCAAAATAGCGTGGCTATTGTGTCGGCGTATAGAAGTGTGTATAAAAATCAGCCGTCACAATAGTACGGCACTCTTTTTCCTTTAAACCACGTCAAAAGGTTTACGAGACTCGAGAAAGGTTCTCTCTTGTAGCTGTTTATTTACTTGCCGTGTGGCGTGAATAACGGGAGTACTGCAATACGGCAGCATTTGTGCGACCTTACCATGCAATTTTCAGGTATATTATCGGTCACAGCAATCTTCGGTGCCATAATGTCCCCGATGCAGCGTCGTCATCCTTTTCAACAATCGGGAGTGGCGGATAGGGCCAGTGCGCCCGCCAAACAGCAGCGAAATATCCCCACCGACCATTCCGTTCCGTCGGAGGCCCCTAACAAATACAATGGACCGCGATCACTCAAACGAGATATGGGAAGCACATTTTAGCACCAAACTCTAACACGCATACGGAATAACAAACCCTCCTTGTGCTGTTGTTCCCAAGGTAAAGCACAGAAACCATACAGATTTTCTTGCACATACTCCTTGCCCATAGTCTTTTGTCGTATATAACAAGCATCTAGTGCCAATGAACACGGCGATAAATAAAGTTTCGGCCACATCTCCTCTGATGCAGTGGTAGAAATATGCGTTATTAATTTACTATTGTGCAATGGCGGAAGCAAACACATGCCTTGTACATCTCGGTGCATCAGAGCGATGATTGGTTTGTGTGATTGGGCTCAACTTTGTCAAGTTTGGCAGCATTAACGGGATAGATTATGGTAAGGCGTCAAATTTCGAATCTCCCCCGTGACAACGAAACTTAAGTTAGATCCATACGTTTGGCCAGTCTTCTAAGAGTTATGTTAGGTCAACGTTGAATTGTTGCCCGGCCATTGGAAGAGATAAATGGTGTTTGCCCAGCTTTTTCCCAAACGAATTGTGGCTGTACACATCTAAGACACTCGTAACCTACGCGGAGCCATGCAGTGAAGGGGTACGTAATAATTGTAACTGCCTAGTGTCTGTAACAAGTGCCCCAAATTTCGTCTCGAATACTGTGTTCTTCTCCAGAGAAAAAAACATCGATTCGGTCGAGGAGGACTACGGAATTTCATCGCTATGCTTCAAACGCGGAGCAGCAGAGGTGAACGATTCTATAAAACCCACCAATCTGCAAGATGGCCGCTGCCCGGAGGCATTCTCTCATGTCTGTGAATTGCACGAATCTTAATCTATTACACAAATGGGTGTGCAGTGCATTTTTTTTCTGTTGTTTTTCTGGCACATTTCTATCCCACTGTCACCATACATGTAACCCTCTGGCTATTTTAAGTGCACAGCCTTTTATGGGCTCACCTTGTCGTCTTAGCCCGCTAACGGTTCGTGTGACTGTCGCAATCAGGCGTCGCAGCGAGGTAACGGACCCAAGTAGGACCTTCTATACAGGGGTCAGGGAGTCACGCTGAGGCATCGGAAACCACACGGTTTAAATAGTCATAACCGTTCAAAGTTTGCAAACCGCAGGTGCTTGCCGTACATCTTCCCGTTATTTAGCGCAAAGAAAAATGCAGGTACATTTCAGTATTAATCTGTGTATGTAACAGGCAGCCCCCGCGTTCATTTAGTTAGGAACGCTCATTGGGTTGGTTTTTACGATAGTAAGAGAAACAAGCGGCAGCGCAATAAAGAAAAGGCGCATTCGAAATGACTCAGAAAGGCCCCAGCCACGGAAGAAAAAACCACGCGTTCGAAATTACGTAAAACAGCTCTAGCATACGCAATCTAAAGCAAGCGCAAAAAAGAACAGAACTCCCGCTGGCGCAGTTTCAGGCAAGGGGTGCAGCACTGCGAAGGCGGGAAACTTGTATTGCAGCAGTACAGCAGAAATTTGTAATGCAGCAGTCCATCGTGGCGAATCTGTGCTCTGCACTTCTGACAGCTTTCACATTGAGTGGAACGGGTTTAAGTTTTGCCCTTCCACTTCTCTCACACAGGTTAGGAGTCCAGAAGCTTCAAAATAGGACTGACCTCGCGGTGTATCTTTTAATTCATTGAAATAACCCCATCTCCAGCTCTATCTCGTTCTCGCTCCCTCGCTGTCACTCTTTTTATGACATATTTCATAAAATACTTTTCTTCTTTTTCAGCTTTATAATACCACCAAACCGATTTGGACGGTTATTGGGCAATACAATGAATCTGAGTTCCCTAAGCATGACTGCAAATATGACGAGGCATTGTACGAAACTTATGGCGAGGTTGTTTACGTAAGGACCCAACATGTAAATGGGTATGAAGTTTGAGAATCAAAACTACTTCTCCTCAAGCGGTGTTTCGACGCGATTTATCGCAGTTTCTACGTTCCCAGCTATTTCCCGTAGTGCCAGCGATAACCTCCAGTTCCTGGCGCCGTCAAGGGCTACTACCTGCCCCGGGAATGTCCCCGAAGGCAAGCATCACAACCGCATCGCCTCTAAGCAGCGGCTAGGCCTAACCTCTTGTTCGGGCGGTGGGGTGCCGTTCCGCGCAAGGCCTTCTTGGGTCCCGCAAGCAGCCGCTACTTCAAGACCAGCTGCTTAAGCAAATGGACCCGGCGTCTCAAGTGGTGTCCAACGTCGCCCTTCAAACATCGACGCCTCTGACACCACAGGGCGACGACAGCTGCCCCATGGATGCTAGCAGCGACCCTCCTGTGCCGCAAGAGCCCAGTAATGTCACTGGCAAGTCTGCTGAACCCCCCGACAAACGCCTTTGCACCGAGTCTTCAACCTTAGTGCCGCGCCAGTCTGAGGACGCTAATGCCCCGATGGACCTTCCAGCAGGCGACCGTATTCACTCTGACGGTAAGGTGCCCTGCCGTCTGAATCCCACTGGCCTCCCATCAAGCAGTAAAGATGCTCAACCAGCTTCCTTCAAGGTAGCCATCAAACCGAAGCAGAATTTTAACATCCACCAAATCACGACGAAAGCTCTCCTACAGACGCTATCAGCATGTCTGCATCCTCAAAGTCATAATGGCTACACTTTCCACCGAGATACCAACTCAATTTCTGTGTGGGTAGCGTCATTAGAGGCAGTTCACAAGCTTTACAGCGTCACTTATATACCCGTCTCCCCCGGAGTTCACCTGCCGGTACAAGCTTACCTCCTAGGGGTACTCATGTCCGCCGTTATGTTGTCTCGGGCGTCGACGCTGGTGAGCCCTCATACGTGCTCCGGGACACCATCCGATGCGAGACGCACCAAGTGCTCCTAGCCCGGTATCTTGGCAGTCATCGTACATGCCTCGTGACTGTTCTTGGTCCTCCGGAGCCACCGGTGCGATTCATATACAATGGATGCATCCTTCGCTTTCGGCCTTACAAGACGAGGCCAGTATTTTGTTACCAATGCTTACAACAGGGTCACATGCGCACCTCTTGCCCAAATCCACCTCCTGCTCAAACCTCGGCGACTCCGGACTCGATTGCTGGAAATGAAAATGCCCCTAAATTTCGTTGTGGGCTGTGCCAGTCTGATGATCATGATATCACAGACAGGAAGTGCCCGACGAAGCTTAACGCCAAGCCACGTGGGCGTGTGAAGAGCTCCCCGAGGTCCCAGGTTGATCAACGGCTCCCGCTTTCAAACCGGTACGAAATCCTAGCTTCGAATGACGACGACGATATTGCCGATCACGTACCAGAACCGGTCTCTGCCACACCACCTATGAATTCAGTTTCATACAGCCAGGTGGTGCGACTGCGTCGACCTCGTCAGCGATCCCGTCTTCAAGAGGCCGACCAGAATTACCCGGCCCTAGAAGAGGTAGATCTTCGCCTCCAGGCACTTCAAACGGAGCTTGCAAATTTGACCGCTCGTCGTGCCCAGTTGCTGGCACAGAGACGCTTAAAGCGTGCTGCTGCAAAAGTGAGCTCATGTGAAGCTAGACCTCCTCTGTCAACTTCTCCCTTGCCTCCACCTCCTCCGGCATCATTACCAGCAGCAGCCTCGATCTCGTCAGCATCCGACGCTCGCTCCATTCTTAACTACGTGGTGCAGCAGCTGCACATATTAACCACGACTCTTGCAGCATGCCTCCGCTAAATTATGCACCTGCTGTACCTGCAACTACTCGCAAGGACACTATCCTACAATGGAACTGTCGGGGCCTGCCCCAAACAGTTGGTGAACTTAAGGAACGCCTTCGCCTAGGCTCACTTCGTGCATGGGCGCTACTTCTTCAGGAAGCGAATGGCCTACCCCGTATCCCCTTTTTTTACCGGCTATGCGTCTCCAACAATCATTGACCACCGTAACGCCCCACCAACGCCACGGGGTAAAGCGGTGGTATATGTCCTCACGCGCCTTCCCCAGCAAGCCATTGACCTTCAAAGCTGGTGCTCCCGTGGCAAGAAACTGTTGCGGTGAAAGTTCAACTAAGTCCCTGTGCAGTGATCCTCGTATCCTGCTATGTGCGTCCTCACAGTGGTCATGCCCCGCGGACTCGGTTTGGGTGGATTTCGGATATACGAGCACAACATCCCGGTTGTCCCATCCTCATCGCCGGTGACTTTAATGCTCCGCACCCAGCCTGGGGCTATAACACGGCGAGTGCGCGAGGTTCAGATCTCCTCAATATCATGGAGAATGCGCGCTTCACTCTACTTAATGACACAACCCAGTCACTCGCCGCTCCACGTCTACTCGTATGCCTCCACATTCCCCAGACCTAGCTTGGTGGCTTGGTCCAACGGCCGTTACTTGGCGGCGGGAGCCAGACTGCTGGGGTAGCGACCATCATCCCATTTACCTCGATATTTCATCTTCGCCCTCTCGTCGCCTACGTCGTAAATGCCATATTATCAAGTGGGAAGAGTTTCGGAAGTCGATTAGGCAGATATCAGCATTCAAAGAGGACCCTTTATCATCCATACAAAAGGCTCTTGAAGATTCTACAACTGTAAACTGGGTTGACGAGAGCCGCCCTAACCCTGATTTGCGCATCCTTCAGCTGTGGGCGCAGCGCCACCAGGCAGAGGTGTTTGCTTGTCGCAATCCCAACTCACCGACTTGCCAAATCCGCCTTAAACAGCTCACAGCCGCGGCTCGTCGCCATGAACGCCGGCTGTCCCGCCAGCGCTGGCTTGACATGTGCGCTTCGTTAGGGCCTCAGTCCGGACTACGCTCCATATGGCGCATATTTCTTTCTTTGGAGCGAGCACCACGATCCCCAGATACTGCTGCGTCAGCGTTCCTCATGTCCAACCAGACTTCTTTGCAATTTGCAGATACGTTGGCCCATACTTTATACCCCGATTTTGACTTGGACCCAGCCATCATGCCCCCTCCATTCACTCTCCCGTCCGGTGCTAGTACGCCGCCATCGGAAGCAGCAACCAAGGGCACACTCTCACCATTTACAATTGCGGAACTAACCGCGGCCATTGACACGGCGGCACTCCGCAAAGCTCCTGGCCCCGACGGAGTAACATTTGAATCTTTCAAGAACCTCGACCATTCTTCTCTGGAGGGACTCCTAGAGGCGTACAACCGGGTTTGGCTCACGTGTACAATCCCCCCGGCCTGGCTTCAAGTGGATGTTATCACTATCCCGAAACCCGGTAAACCGAGTACAGACATCCGTAACCTCCGACCAATAGCGCTTACGGCGACCATTTGGAAGCTGTTGGAACGGATGATTGCCACACGCCTTCAGTGGTGGCTCGACGAGCACCATCTATACCACCCATGCCAAATTGGATTTCGTCCCCACCTTGGTGCAGAGGATGGTCTGGGCCACCTCTCCGAGATGATCCTTATTGGCGGCCGATCCCACCGTATTCGCTCTGTGCTGGGCATGGACGTTCACAAAGCGTACGACCACCTTGGCTACGCTGCCGTCATTGCGGTACTTCATCTCCTTCACCTGCCATCCCGCCTATGTGATTTCATTTCCTTCTACCTACGAAACCGCACCTTCTCCTTACGTCTCAACGGATCTCCCATAGGTTCCTTCCAGCCCCACCGTGGTGTGCCTCAGGGATCTGTCTTGGCCCCCTTGCTTTTTAACATGGTCATGATACCTCTTGCCTGGCGACTTGGTGTTATTCCACACATCTATAGTATCATCTATGCAGACGACATCACGGTATGGTCTGTTCACCAAGACCTTCACGTCCAAAGTGTCCGCCTGCAACAAGCTCTAGATGAAACCAATTCTTAGTGCAGGTATCTTGGCCTCACGCTTTCGCCTAACAAAACAGCCCTTCTCACCGTGGCCAACGCATGGGGCCGTCGGCGGTTGGCAACCTCCCCGATCCGTCTTTCTGTTCAAGGCACGCCTATACCAACAGCATCTACCCTGCGGGCGTTGGGCTTGGACATTACGGCCACCGGTTCTGCAAAACCTTGGATTCGCTTTGCAAAGCATCAAGCTTCACAATCGCTGCATCTGTTTCGTCGCATGTCTCAAAAAGCCGGCGGTGCGGCCTCCAAGATGGCCCGCATGCTTGTCCGAGCCATTCTTCAGCCTCGCATAGTTTATCAAGCGCAATTCCACTTTCTTACAAAGTCAGACTGGGCACTACTCGAATCAATAAACAATTCGGCTATGCGAGCTATAACTGGTCTTCCAGCCCTCACCCCCGTCCCTATCCTGCAACAGGAAGCGCAGCTCAACACGTTTGATGAGCTAGTGCATCAGCGTCGACAAGCCCGCCTCCAAAAACAAGCCCTTGACCCTGATTCCGCCGCTCTTGCAGCGTACATGACCGGTTCACCAGCCCCACCACTATCAAACACCAATATACGGCCCCCATGGAAGTTCCACCAATTAACGGATACACGACCTGTTGCCCGTATTCATCCCCGGACAGTTGGTGCTCCGATTCCTCCTTCTATGGAGATTGGTAGCCCTTCGTCTACGCTGATGTTTGTCGACGCCAGTGCTTCCGATACCTTACTTCATACGGCTATACTCTGCCCGACTGTGGCTCCCGATCCAGTGACCTGCACTTGCATAACAACAGAGAAGTGGCCATCAACGCAGGCAGAACTCCTTGCAGTGCGGGATGCTCTGCTACACACATCGTTGCTAATCAACCACGCTTCACCACAGTGTACAATTTACACTGATTCGTCGGCAGCTGTTCGAGAGCTTCGTAAAACTGTCACGTCCAACGAACTTCTGCTAGAAATCCAGGACATAATGGACACTTACCCATGTCGTGTGCGCGTGTCATGGCGCCATGGAATAGCCACCCCGCAATGCAGGCTGCAGATGCCGGAACACACCCCGTGCGTGTGCACTATCCAGCTCCTCTTGCACCTTCGTCAAACGGTGTTCGCCTTGCCAGTGCAAAAGAACGTCTACGGCGCACCGCGCGCGCTCTCATACCCCCGCGCGGTACAGATCTCCCTGGCGGGTTGTCTCGCCAAGATGAGGTCCTGCTCAGACGTCTTCGCCTGGGAGTCGCCCTCACGCCAGCTGTAACGAGGTCCTGGCCTCCTCAATACCATGCCCCGTTCAACTCCACCTGCCCCTTTTGCCCCGCTCCAGTTGACCAGGCCACAGCAGAGCACCTGGTGTGGAGTTGCCCTGCTCTGCGAAGCCTACGGGATGTGCACATCGCCACCTGCGGCCCGCGCCCCGGACGTCCGCCAGACTTCATGGCGTGGATACAAGGACCACATCATGGCCCCCTACTCCGATTCCTTCGGGAATCCGGGGTGTATCTATACATTTAATTTCCCCTTATGCTGGATAGCAAACTTCCGCAATAAAAAAAATCACAACACAGTAGCGCTGTTATTCTAATAATAATAAAATGTGTTCTTTTTTTCTGCCAGGCGACCAGTAACGAAGAACTTTAAAGGAGTATTTCTTGATCTGGAATGGCGGTATGAACCAACAGTAATGCAGGTTCATAATTCACGTAAGCATCATCTAGGTTTACGATCCAGTTTAACCTTTCAGCCCTGGATTTTTTATTTCAAGCGAAAATTGTTTTGCTGCATGTTTTCGTACGGCTTTGAATCTCAACAGCACAGAAATGAAAAGTTATGCTAATAGTGCAAGTATTTATTCATTTACAGGCCTGACAATTAATTAGGTTAGGCAATTAAAATTTTTCTTGCTTGTAAAAAATTATTTTTTTCGGTTTGCCTCCAAATCTGTGACATCACGATATTACAGAAAAAGTATAAAGCTGGTACTCCAAGTATTTACAGATTTAAAGACATTTTGACGAACCACTATTTCCGTTTCCTAACCCGCACTGTCGTCACACCCGGCGTCCACTGAAGATTCTCCTGTTTCATATCGTCCAACCCCGCGAAAACTCAACAATGGTGATGTCTGTCGCAAGAGGTACCATTGAACAAACCTCGCACAGAAAACTACGAGTTTTTGTTTTGTTCTTAGGGCGTTAGGAGATATTTTGTGTTGTGTCGTCAAATGACGACGCCAGGGCCGAAAGGGTTCAACCGCGCTGATGATGATGATGATGGTTTTTGTTTAATGGCGCAAGGCCGACGAGGGCAAAGAGCGCCAGAGAAGTTATTTAATGAAAAGAAGTGATTACCACAAAAGGTAGGTATAAAACGTGTAAACTGGACATAGTAAGATCAATAAAGATGATGGTGATGGCTGGTGTATAGGGCCAGATTTCATGATGCGTGATAGGAAATGAGGTTTAAAAAACTTGACGTCTGACAAATATTTAAAAACGCGTTCCACAGAAACCATGGCATCGCCACCTAGAAACAGGGATGGGTGTAGGGGAATATGTTGTCTGTACAGTTCTCTGAAGTGTTTCTGTCGTGTTGTGTCAAGTGCCTTGCATTGTATGAGTATGTGGACTACGGATAGGCCCTCCCCACACTGCTACACAGGGGTCTTGGAGATCCCGTGAGCAGGTGCGAGTGCGTCACATGTGTATGGCCTATCCGTAATCTAGCTAAGGTAACTTCAATGTGCCTGTTGTGTGTCAGTTGTGTATTGTCCCAAGTGTGGTTTTATTACGTGTAGTTTGTTGTCTGTCTGTTCGCTCCAGTCTGCTTGCCAAGTTTTACGGAGTTGTTGTCTAATGTGTGGCTTGAGGTCTGTGTACGGTAGTGTTGCCATGTCTACTGTGTTTCGGAGTGCAGCATGGCGGCCATTTCATCCGCCACTTCATTACCGCCAATGCCAGAATGGCCTGGCACCCAACACACCAGTTCACCCCAAGGTTTGAGGAATAAGGTACCATAATTGTTTTGAAGACAAGATTAATGACATGGTTTTTTGATGACTTTCCGGATTGATAATGCACGGACGACGCTCAACGAATCTGTATAAATGACGGATGTAGGAATACGATGTTCAACTATGTGACTTACAACCAGGAATATGCCATATCCTTCTGCCGTAAAAATACTTGTATTAACATTCATTCTTCTACATGCTTCAAAATTGGGCCCATGTGCAGCACAAGACACCGCAGTGGACGTTTTAGATGCATCGCTGAAAAAACTCTGCGCCTTGTATTTATCCTGTATATACATGAAATGCTGCAAGATCCCACCTTTTTGGTTGTCCTGTTCTTATTGTATTTAAGAAAGACAAGTCCACATGCAACAGGACGAAGATGCCATGGTGCTACAAAATCGGTTGATAGATGACTTGAATGTGTCTACAAAGAGACCTCATGAATAGTGACCTCGTCCCTTACTCTGAGCGAGAAGGGAACAGGAATGGATGGGCGATTTTAAAAAGAGCTTTGATGTGGATGTATCATTAAAAACCGGTTTTAAAAGGATGGTGTCGATTGATGAAATTTTAGAGGCATATAACAAGTCAACATAGGTTCGCTGGTGTGATAAGCACATTGTCACACTCTGCGTAAAGACTCTGTACAGGGCTCGTACGGAAATGCGCCGCAGACGAGGCGAAGCCCCCAAGTGAAGCACTGGGTCGAGCATTTTTAAGTGCTGTTTAGTGGCTGACCCATACACAACACTCCATAGTCCAATCTAGACCCCACTAGGCTTCTGAAAATACGTAACCGGAGTTGCTTATCCGTTCCATTACGACTGGTTGGTGACAAGATTTAAGAATGTTGAGAGCCTTTAGACATTTATGTTCAATTGTTTAATGTGAGGGATGAACGTAAGCCTTTCATCCAACACCACACCTAAAAACTTGTGTTCCTTCCTCACAGGAATCGATACGCCATAAGGATAATGTCTGGGTCCGGATGGATCCCACGCCTCCTGGAGAAGACAACACAGGTGCTTTTTTCTGGGTTAAGTTTAAAACCGTTCTTGTCTGCCCAGCTGGCAAGTTTTTTTGACACCGAGCTGGACTTGACGCTCACAGAGATGAACATATTACATGATTTAAAGATACCTGGATGTCGTTCTACATACATTTAATAAGAAATGTAGGTGCAGTGCCTTCCCAAGGGAGTTCATCTAACTATGAACAGAGTGCAGCTTAGCACTCAACCTTGCGGAACGCCGTTTTTCTTGCACATGAACTCTTGAGAGTGTGCTACCTACTCTCACGCGAAAACGTTCTTTCGGACAAATAACTAGCAAGGGTGTTGAGCATATGGCCCGAAACACCGAAAGACTTTAGGTCACAGAGGATCCCGGAACGCCAAGCGGTGTCATAGGCCTTCTCAAGGTCAAAAAATACCGTTGTGCAAAACTGCTTGTGAATGAAGGCGTCCTTTATATAGGACTCGAGCGCGACGAGTTGGTCGTTGGTGGACCGCCCGCCCTGAAGCCTGCCTGGCAGCTCTCGAGAAGACCATTGTACTCAAGCAAGTACATGAGTCTCCTGTTTATCATCTCCTCGAGGAGCTTGCACAGGCAGCTTGTGAGGGCTATGGGCCGATAGCTAGCGGGAGAGGAGGGTCCTTTCCTTCCTTCAGGAAAGCCACTACTATGGCCTCTCTCCAAGGAGCGAGGAATGTGCCCCGAAAGCCATATGTTGTTGTATAGATGTAGGAGTGTTTCAAGAGTGTCTGGTGTAGGTGTTGTATCATGGTGTATGTGATTTTGTCTGCACCTGGAGCTGAAGGCTTACATGCGTTCAGAGCAACCTTCAGCTCATGAATGAAAAAGGAGAATTGTAAGAAGTGGTGCGACTTGTTGTTATCACGCAGGGACTTCTTTGCTACAGATGTCTTGTGTTTCATGAACGTTTTTGTGTAGTGTGCTGAACTGGACACGTGTTCGAAGTGTTGTGCAAGTGTGTTAGCCTGGTCTTCCAGTGTGTCCCCTGTTGTACTAACAAGGGGCAGGCTGTGTGTCTGTTGTCCTTTTAGTTTTCGTATTCGTGTCCAGACTTTGTGTGTGTCGGTGTATGAGTTGATAGAAGTGAGGAAGGTGCGCCAACTCTCCCTTTTCGCCTCACGACGCACTCGCTTCCCAAGAGCCTTTGCCCGTTTAAACGAAATGAGGTTATCTGACGTGGGGTACCGGCGAAGGACACCCCACGCATTGTTCTGGGCCTCTCGCGCCCGCCTGCAGTCCTCGTTCCACCAGGGCCTGCTTGGGTTGCGGGACGCACTGGAGGCCTGGGGCATGGACTTTTCGGCGGGCGTCGACTATGTGCGCCGTGACGAGTTGGGCTGCTTCCTCAACGTGTAGGTGTTTTATGGTTGTGTGGTGTAGTTTAGATGTTTCTGTGAATGTACTCCAGTTTGCTTTTGATTCATTAAACCTGTTATGGGAAGATGGACTGCATGGGCCTTAACCTATGTATGTTAGGGATGTGGGGAAGTGGTCACTACCATATGGGTCCGTGCCCACGCCCCACTCAAGACCTTGGAAAGAGAATTGCAGAACCAATAGCCAAGTCGAGATGTGAGTACGTATTATGTCCTAAGTTATGGTATGTAGGCTGTTTTTGGTTGAAAAGGCATGCTCCTGAAGATGTAAGAAATTTCTCTATCAGGCGACCTCGGGCATCCGTTCTGGAGGAGCCCCAAAGAGAGTTGTGTGCATTAAGGTCGCCTGTTAGGATGTACGGTTCGGGCAGCTGGTCGACCAGCGCCTCGAAGTCAGAGCTCAAAAGTGTGACATCAGGAGGAATGTATATGAAGCATACCGTTATCAACCTATTAAAAATTATTGTGCGTATTGCTACAGCCTCAAGGACGGTGTTGAGAGCGACAGGGTGGCATGCTAGGGATTTCCGGGCTATTATGGCTACACGCCCGAAGAGTGTGTGCAGCCATCCCTGTCCTTTCTGAAGACCATGTACCTATTTAAGAAATTTGTGTGCTTGGAATTCAAATGCGTCTCCTGAAGACACATCACACTGGCTGATTAGCATGCAGTATTTCGTATACATCGTCAAGATTTTTAAGAAGGCCTCTACAGTTCCATTGAATTATGTTTTCTCTTCCCATTATTTAGTGTGAGAGCTACCGGAGTGTGTGTGTTTGTTTATGTTTCGTCTTTCGGGGCTGTGACTCTCGCCTTTTTTGGCTTGTCGGGAGGCTTTGGCGTCGGGACGCGTTCCTTGCGCTGCGTTGCAGGCAGGAACGGCCCGACATCCATCTCGTCGTCGGATGTCCGAGGGGTGCCCGACGGACCGGGCCCCCTGGACTTGGCCCCCCCTCGGGAGCCCTTCGTTTGAGCCGCCACCGCCGAGGGCGTCCGGGGCGCCAGAGGTGGCACAGGCGGTGCGGTGGCGGTGGGAGGCGGTGCGGGGCCCGTGGTGTCCATCACCTCTGTACCCTCCAACGCACTGGAGGGCGGGAGACAGAGGCGGGAGCGGCACCGGTCCCGACGGAAGAGGTTGCCACCACAACCGCTGCTGCCTCAGCAAGCGGCGTGGTGGGGGGTTGGGCTGCCAGAGGTAACCCAGGGGGGGGCGGGCGAGGGACCAGGTCAGACTCGCTGAACTGGGTCCCTGTGGAAACGAGACGCCGCTCCGCCCCCCGGCGAGCCGCATCGGCGTACCTCCCCAGGGGGAAAGAGGCGAACCTCTTTCGCGCCTCTGGGAAGGTGATGTTTTCAGTGACTTTGAAGTTGATGATTTTCTTTTCTAGTTGAAATTTTCGCACTTGCGGGAGTATGCCGCATGCGGCCCCCCCGCAGTTTACACAAGTGAGAGTTTCGGCTGAGCAGTTCTCGCTCGGATGATCGTGCGCCGCGCACTTTGCACACGTCGTTCGGCCACGGCAAGAGTTCGTACCATGCCCGAACCGCTGGCACTTAAAACAGCGCCGCGGGTTCGGGATGTACGGACGGATGGAGCAACGGATAAAACCTGCATTTATGTATTGTGGAAGAATTGCGCGGTCGAAAGTCAAGACAATGTGTTTGGTGGGAATCTCCTTGTCGTCTCTGCGGATGGTGATGCGTCTCACGGCAGTGACGCCCTGATCCTTCAAGCCGGCAAGGAGATCCGCATCGGTTTCGTTCAGGAGGTCTGTCTCGGATATCACACCATTGCGAGCTGTTGAGGCTCCGATGGGGTGTGACCCGGATGTCAAGATCAGCCAGTCTAGTCTGAGCTAGAAGCTTTGCAGACTGCTGCTTGTCATTTATTTCAATTAAGAGTTCACCAGACCTTTGTTTTTTGCATTTATACGATTTTCCTACTATGGCTTCAAGATACTTGGCGATCAAGAAGACTGACTGAGATGCAAGAGGGTGGGTTGGATTGAGCGATTCCATCACAAGAAATCGAGAAAAATTATCTGGTCAGGAAATGTCAAAGATGGCAATGGGGGAAACGATACTTCGGTGCGGCCCCTTTTAGGGGGCCGATCACGGTTGGAGGGGGTTTTAGACAATACCATGAAGCATAGTATAAAAGCAGGGAGACGGGGGTACTTTCTCCTTTGACCTTACCCTGGTAGTCAAAGAGGTCCCGGAGCTCCCTGCCTGGTAGACAGGCAGGGAGCCCATCGGCCGAAGCTTGACCAGGCTCCGACGGCCACCGTTTACGGCTTCTACCCTTCACCTTTAAACACGTCGCCACGGTTGGACACGGCTTATGTTGGGAGCTCGGGGTCCGCGGTGGCGCTGCTCACCGTCACCATGAATACTCAAGGTGCCCCGTGCGGGGGGTTCAACCGCGCTAATCCCTGGGCTGATATAATGACAACCGCGCGAAGCGCTGGGCTGCTATAATAAGAACCACACAAACGGGTCTCATGGTTGACACAATGTACTTGCTGAGGAAGCACATGAGTAATGAGTGTCTGGGTGCACGTCCAAGAAAATTCAGTGCCTTTGCACTCTGTGAAGAAGGATAACCAGCGAAGGTGGGTGCAGTTCGAGGAGCGCACGAAACAAAAACAAAGCACGCTTGTTTCTGATTTGCGATTCTACATACTTACTGCTTAAATAGCTCCATGAAGCTTGCCAGCACATGAGCTTTATTCTAACGGATAAAGATGGGGCTGTCCGTTGCCTTCCCCCGTCGTAGGCTCCTTACTGTCTACGTAACCAAGAAACCCAAGCTGAGCGACCAATAGGGAAGTGAGGTCGCACGTGGCCGTGAGAGGACCCCGTTGAAATCTCCAAGCAGATTTAGGGTATGTTATTATTAATAGAATGAAGCATGGCTGCTGGTGCATGCCATCCGCTCCTCCTACTCCATGCCACCTCTCGAGCTCAAGCACACACACAAGGCTACTGGTGATGTCCTAGTGGTTAACAGCGAAAGGCACCAGCAAAAATCTTCCTTCGAAATCTTCAAGCTGGACAGTAAGGAAAATCGAGAAAACTCACATCGGGAGCTCATAAGAAAGAAGCGCACAAAAATCTACCGTTTCGGTACGACCGATTTTTGGTTCACGCCGATCTATCCACACATGCTATGTGGAAAATGTGGAAAACCGAGGCATGCTCATCTTCGCTGTCAAAACATAGTTTTGCGGTAATAAGCTATCCGCAAGTTAAACGATTGCAGAATCTCATTGAAAGAGCGGCTGGGCAGAGAAAAGTAAAATAAAGGAGTGGTCTTCAAATGTCATTTTAAAGAAAAATAGAAAAGAAACAATTAGAAATGTGTGAAGAGAATTAGAATTTTCGTGACTCCTATTTATTGAGTTCCTGTACGTAGTTATTCAGCCAAGCTCCGAACCCCATGCACCCCCCTTTAAATCTGTGAACAGAACCCACTGTCAGCATTTCGATGCGTGCAAAAACCACGCACGCTGAATGTCTGAAGTCGTTTGGGATGAACGTGCCCAATATGTTGACCATCCCGGTTAACTCAAACTATTGAGCGTCTTTGATATTCAGTGTTTTTGTAAAAGTGAACCCGTGGAGAGCAGGTTAACGTAAATTTCAAAGCGGGTACGCTGAGTCGCTACTGAAGATGTTTCGAAGTCGCGCCTAACGCCCGCTTGCTTTCTAATTTCGCCTTTTTAGTACATAAGAACAACAACGAGAAGTTACGATGACACCCAACTCCCCTGGCACCACAACGGGAAATCTTCACTTATCTGCGTCATTTCCTGGAGACGACCGGCTTACGCATCGGCTGTAGCTCGGAGTGCAGTGATTGAATGATGTTCCCGGACTGACAGCTTTTTAGGACTGACTGCTGTCTTCATACCTTTCTATATCTCTCTCTTTCTACTTTATCCTATCACTGCCCCACTACTTCCCTTCCCCTGCACTGGGTTGTATGCAGGTGAGCCCCCTGTCGAGCTCAAAATATCCCCAGTGAATTTCCTTTCCTTTTCCCGTCTTAAACCACAACCACCAAGATGCTTACATGGACAGATCATATTTTCCTGATTCGTGCAAGTACCCATTAATTCTAAAACAAAGACGCTGGTGCGATACCGATAAATCATACTTCCTGCTTTCCCGCAATACTGCTGTTACTGATTCCAGAAACTTAGCCTCTGCATGCGAGTTTCTAGTAAAGAAGCGCAGTAACGACGCATTAACCTCAGGATTTAAATTTCCCGGTTTTGATTAGGATGTTCATTCTGAGAAGGTAGAATTTTGGGCGCACTAGATTTTCTTGAAAAAACAGGTGAATTTTTCCTTCTGCAGTTCAGATGCTAAATATTGATGCATAAGACATGCGAACTCATTGAAAAGTTTGTGCGTTTTTGAGGCTTACAAATACCGCTTTGAGTTACTTAGCCCAACTTCTAAAGTAGTTAGGAACTTGTAATGCAGCACTTTCAGAAACGGTCCACTGATGAAGAACGTAGCAAAAATTAGGCGGGGGTCTCGCATTCTTTTTTCAACCAGAATTCTGAATACTCCAGTCTTGAACTCAACTTTTTTCATCATCGTCTTTATATGTGTGGCTGGAGTTGTTGGCTAAGCACTTGGCCGGATCAGCCTTGGCTTTGGTGAGCTTGCATTCAAAGTTGGGGCATTTTTGTGGGGAGTGAAGCTTGTTACAAATTACGTGTTCTTATATTCATGTGATGTAAATTAAGCTGCAATGTATAGCTGCAAGAAAACTACCTGTGTATGCTCCGCTAATATTATTTTACGCCACCATTTGAGAAAGCGATTTTCCCTTCTCAAATACACAACGGAAAGTGTACAGAATATTCCACTCGTTTTCTAGATCAAGCTGTCGGCCTCTTGAAGCAAGGTGACGCAATGTGAATGTTCGTTTGATGTGAAGAAACTGTGCAATGATGTGACAAAGTTCTAACGAGGCTGCACTTCAGAGACATGTTCCTGAAGCTTGATGTATTTTTCTAGTTAACAGCGACGCACACACTGAAAAAATTGTATATGCAGATGAAAAGAAAAAATGCGGCATAGTAGTGACATCTACAAGACTAATACCTCAAGGGCAAAAATATTTTCACAGTAAGTACATGTGTATTCTGCAAAACAATATTTTATTTAAGTGTTTTTGCGTGGTAGTGATTGGGAAGATGTGCTCCTGCAGTGGTTGGAGGTGGTTACTTCCTTCGTGGTGAATAGTGATAAAACGCAAAAGCAGCCCGCAGAAATGATGGAGGACAGCAAGCAGCGATGAAAAAAAAAACAAGCGAAACGAAGGGAAAGGCGAAGAGAGTACCACGTCGACTTAGGTTCGAAAATTTTCCGCCCTCCTAAATTGTCATGTCTTTCTGCAGTGGTATCTAATGAGATAAGAACGTTTTTCAACCCCTGAGTACTCTTCGATTCAATTATCGGATGATTGATGTGTCCTGCAGGAAACCGCCACCACTACGACAGATACGCAGGGCCTATTGTGTGAACCAGACAAGTGAATAAAGTTCAGCTTTATCCTGTGATCCAGTTAACAGGCTTATGTTGCGTTTTGAGCTTCTTCTTGGAGTGCTCCGCTCGTCGGCTTCCGTTGCAGAGTGAGAGATCCTTGGGCTTTTGAAGCTTACACCGTTTGTTCGAGAGTCCCAGCAGTTGTGGTTTTATTTTTTGCCACGTGATTTCGTTTCTTTAACGTGTTTTCGTAGGTCAATTCTACGTATTCTGTATGCAAATAACTGCGAATTGGTGTCTTTTAGCTTGCTTTAGATGAATAACAATCAACTATGCCGCAAAAGGGTCCACATAACAAACCTGAACATTACCCTGTGGTCTGGTTCACAGAATGATGCTGCACTTTTTCCTGTGTTCGTTATCATCATCGTAGACTGGTCCGCACATGAGGCAGTCCCCGACAAATACATGAACACCAACTACGACAACCACGACAACTAAACCGCTGACAACAATGACAAGAACGACAACGACGATGACGGCAGAAAACAACAGCCACAACAGCAACAAAAAAAAGTCCCGCCACCTCCCCGAAGGGGATCGTGCGGAAATGCGAATGCATTGGGTGCACCGATAAGTGCACTGCGGAAAGCAGTAACGGAGAGAGGCGTGCGCTCCACTGCATTTATTTACATTTTCCGAGCGCAGCGAGCGGAGAGAGGGCACGCGGAGAGGAGAGAGAGACCCGAGCAACACGCCCGCCCCGCGTGCGAGCTCTCTCTCCCGCCGAGCTCCGCGATGCGAGCGCCCTCACACGCCCGAGCGCGCTCCTCCTCTCCCCTTGCCATCCGCTACTCTCGCCCGAGCTACCACCTGCTCCGGTTGCTAGGCGCACCACAGCTGTTGCTAGGGGCGAGGAGGAGCGCGGAGAGATAACACCTGCGGGCGCACGCCGACGGAGCACGACAACCCCCGACTGTAGCGGCGCGGGTCCGCCGCGCCGAGACGACGACGACGACGACGACGAAGGCAGAACTACGAGACGCGCGCTCACGTGCGCTCGCGCTAGAGGAATGCAGGCGCACGCCGACGGAGCGCGACAACCCCCGACTAAGAAATGCATTCGCATTTAAAACAACAAGAATAGCAATAACCGGACCGGGATCAGACCGTGAGCATAAGCATCGTGTTCGGTTGGTATTCGGCTGAACGCGACAACCCAGAGGACTATACGCCGAGGACAGATCATTTATCGCCCCTGGAGCAGTGCAAAACACGGCCATTTCATGAATGCACCAGTGGTCTACGTAAACACACAATCACAAGCCTTCCAATCACCAACCACATCAGCCCTGCTCACCCTTGCTAAGAACCTACCCGCGCATGTGTTCTGAAACTTTCATTATACAGGGATTTTCAATTTTAACTATTGCCAGAGCCATTGGTATTTGTTCCGGAAATATACTTTAGTATATTGTGCATTTATGATTTGATTGCGTTTTTGCAGTCTTCTACCGAGGTCATCATGTCTTGTTCCTTCAAGCCGGGTGAACCTACTCTCCCCCGAAGTAACATCCAGAAAAAATGCATCCTCGCAGGACTCCGATTCATTACAGAAAGTAGAAGATGAAACAATTCCGGCCGGCATGCGGATAGCTGGCGCAGGATATGGACGTAGAACAATAACAGTAATTCAGAAAGAGCTGTGTGGTAGTGGACTAAAAGAGCGGTTAATTAGATGTGAACTCTCCCCTCGAATGAGCAGCGCTTGTAAATGATGCAAAGCGACCAAGGAGAAACTTGGAAGCATAAACTTAAAAGGGAAGTAATAGCTCGTCAGGCCACGTGTCGCGTACACCAGGATTCCCTCGCTGGAACGCAATGTACGTTTGTCTTGCTTATGATGCGGGCGTGAATGGTTGGGTCTGCTTGGTGTTTGTCAGTTTCAGCAAGAAGGCGACACTGCTGGTAGTTCAGAGTGCCTATTCCCTCACGTCGTGCCTGGTCTAGACCGTTTTCTGATTGCTTAGGGAAAGATAGAAAAAGAATAATACCTTTGTTCAGTAAAAAATACCGGGAGTTTGGGCCGACGGGGTCGCGTAGTCTGGAGCCCCGGATGCAGCAGCCAACTCACACTTATCATCAGGTGATGATCTGGCCAAATCTGCCTCTCGTAACTCCACATAGGTGGAATATGTAACTTTTGTGTTGTTCACCCGTGAGCGTTCCCTTGTACATGGCTAAGTTCTGTTAAATATGGTGCATGCTTTACGCACTCAGGAGGTTTTTGGTTAACGTCGGATGTCTTGTGCCAAATGTCTTCACCCATGTAGATTTAAGAATCTATAAACTCGTTTGTAGCCTGCGGAGACTTTCCGATGTTTTCAGCCGGAATAGCAGCTTATAAGACATGAAGGACCGCGTTTCTTGGCACGGGGAAAAGAGTAGTTCACTTTATTTTTAGGGGGAGGAATGTGGCAGTAGTGGTCACAGGAAAATGGTATCTGACCTCGTCGGCCTATTCAGCAGAACCTTTGATCCCTCCGAGACTATGGTGTCGGTGTGTGCATGTTATTAGAATGTCCTTCATTGTGGATGGGAGAATCCTTCTGAGGCGTGTAGGTATTCCGTCTGTAATAATGTTTGAAATTTTGGTAATTGGAGCCTCTCAAAAAATTGGTACTTGTATTTTGCAGTTGCCCTATTTAAATTGCCAAAAAGATGTCTCCAATTTTCGCATCTCTTCAAAAAGACTGTCAGGGTAGTCCATTGCGTCGATTTTTGTCTCAATATTTTTCAACATTTTGGCTTCGGTCTATACAGTGTTGCATGCGTGGTGTTAGTGTCTTATTTGAAGTTTTTGCTTCAAGCTTCTTGATTGATTGTACTGTTTAACGCGCCGGCGCAACGCAGGCAATGAGGCGCGCCCTAGTGGGGGACTCGGATGAATTTTGACCACCGGGGGATCTTTAACGTGCACCAAAATCTCGTACACAAGGGCGTTTTTTCTTTTCTCCTCCATCCGAAAAGCGACCACCGTGGCCGGAAATCGAACCCGCGACCTCGTGCTCAGCAGCGCAACGCCTTAGCCACTGAGCCACTGCGGCGGGTGCTTCTAGCTTCTGTCCTGCTCTTGCGTAGCTTTCGATCTAATGAGTTGAGACGGGAAAATATTTTTTGAGCAGTTGCTGGGACGGCTGCATGTCTATCATGGCGTCCAGTTTCTTTACCACGAGGGGGGGGGCAGGGGGGGCTTTTCTTTGATATGGTAGCCTATACGGGTTTTTAACAGCCATTTCATTTGCGCTAGGAAAGTGCCTGCCCTGGTGTCTTCAACGGTGTTATAAAGACACTACTTAAGGTGACACCCTGAAAGTGATTGCATGATTGGGAGGTTTAGGGCTGCCCTATAGTCCACACGGATGAAGTCGATTATTTGGTTTTCTTCTGTGAGTGTAAGTTTGTCGTACGAAAGGCTGTGCCACACACAGCTCATAATCAGTGCCTGCATGAGTCTTAATGTCTCCTCCTGTACATTTGCTGTTTCCCTGGTTAGGGCTGCTACAATGTGGCCTACATCGTTAAACAGTTTCTGGATGAACGGCTGTGCCGCTTTACAGTAGAGCCATGACGAGGATTTTTTTGTAGAAACGATACGATCTTTGAATATTTTACCAGCACAGCTATTTAGGCGAACACAAATCCGTCCGGCGTAGACAGAAAAACTCGAGTGCACCTGAGCACGTGCCTTGCAGCAAACTCCTGGCGTAGTTGTTGTTGTTGTTGTTCCTGGCGATGTGGCTCATACCCACGTGGGGGATTGGCCGGGAATCAGGCGTGAGAAGGGCTAATGCGCCCGCTTAAAACACCGGAAACTAATACACCTCTCTATTTATATGCAGAAAGATAAAAAATGGAATTGGTTGAAAGTTATATGTGGATTTTTGATTAAAATAACTGAGCGTTTTGGAGCGGAAAAACTACATGCCAGAATCAACTCTAACAGGGCAGGCGCCTGGACTCAGAAACGTAAGCATGAATGGCTGCAGCCACTCCTCGGTGACAATATCCCAGTGATGTGGCCCCGAAAGATAGTAGAACGGGCATGGAAATAGGCAGGCCAATTCGTCGTAATGGCGTGGCAAGATGACGTTGCCTCATCATAGAAAAACCGCGGCAATGCAATAGAAAGTGCTCTAAAGTCTCCTGATCACCGCAGACAGCACATCGGGAGGAGGAGGCTAGACCAGCCCAATGCATATAAAAGTTGAGTTGGGGGACTCGACGTCCAGGCTTGCGCGTGTGCTTACACCACATGAGGAGCTCGCGCCTTGGTCGTCGTCGTGGTGTAGCGACAGGCGCGCCACCGTGCCTCCGCGCTGAAGACGATGACAACGAACCTGTCAAGCAATCCCTTCACAACCCACACGAGGAGACCGCAACGGGACCAACTGACGAAGAAGCAAGTCTACCAAGGCGTGGACGCGCTACAAGGGGGTTGCCCTATACGCAGCTGTGCCGTTGCAAGACGTCTATGACACGGATGGCGACGATTGCTACTGAATAAAACGCTGTACATAGGTTAATGGTGTTTGATTTAGAGTACCATCAAAAATCAACTTTGCACTGCTGGGATTTGGCTGCTCCACCTCCCCTTGGAGAAGCTTTGTCGACCCCCAGCTGTCCAGTTAATCCATCCTCGCGGCCGTAATGCGAGATGTGCCAACTTTTTGCGTGATTTTTGTTATCTTGGCAGCGTGGATCCATCACTTATTTGCCCCACACACCTTACCGCGGTGACATATCCTAGTAAATCTCGAGGATAAATTAATGGTAGTGTAATTACGTGCTCTATTTTGGGTTTCTTTCTTACTTAGAGATATTTTAGTTCATTTTTGGTCATACTGTACAACTTCCGTGCTTTCTAAGACACTTGCAATAACCGTCTACTACCTGTTTTAGTTAGGTGACTCAACAATGACGCCATAGTTTGCTACAATGGCGGCAATTGCGGGCGCAACTTGCGATGGTCTGCCAAGCATTCAACCGCGGACCAATTGTTGAGCAAAGCTCATTGCGCTGCCGTGGCGCGGGCAGAATTAACATTATTTTTTTTCTTGTTTGGGGCATTCTATCATTGTGTGTCACCCTTGCCTTAAGAGGGTGCGCTGTCTAGAAGATCTGGAGTGTCAACTCGAGCAAGGAGAAAACCCCACCGAACCTACAGGGTACCGGTGACGAGGGGGTGTCCGTGTTATGGTCGGCTTTCCCCGAAGAGGACAGAGAGAAGGAGCCAGAGCCTCGGGTGAAATCAACAGCCAAGAGTGACATATCTGAATAGGCAATGAACTGTAGAGGCACGAGTACATAAAACGTTAACGAGAGTTAACTAAAAAGCTAATACAAACGCAAGAGTAGAACGTTTCAGAATGATTCAAACGAGTACCTTTAACAACAACGGTTACTTATTAGAGTAGTTTAAAATAAAACAAGGCATGAAACAACTTACAAGGCACGAAACTCCTACAATATTGAGCGACCGAGCCGGATGATGCACCACTGTCAAATGGTAATCGGCTACCAATGAAGCGTTGCTTTGGGGTAGGCCTTACCTTCCTGATACAATCACGGGGATTCAAGTCGCCATAGCACACCAGAATATTCGAGGACGCTGATCGCCGATGACGATGCCCGTCCGGGCAGAAGTCGTCGTTACATCACGACAGTCCAGCGCCATTGGTTGTGTATGTGGGGTCCCCGCTTTTATACCCACGCTAACGGGGGGAGAAAGCACCAAACAGAAAGCGCCCAGCGCTGTTGACTGGCGTATTCCCTTTCTCGAAACTGTTGGATGCTGTTAATACTACGACCCGCCGCGGTGGCTCAGTGGCTAAGTCGTGTGCTGCTGAGCACGAGGTCGCGGGTTCGATTCCCGGCAGCGGCGGCCGCTTTTCTGATGGAGGCGAAAAGCAAAAACGTTCGTGTGTACGAGATTTTGGCGCACGATAAACATCCCGAGGTGGTCAAAATTAATCCGGAGCCCTCCACTGTTGCGCGCCTCGTCGTCTCGTTGCGTCGGCGCGTTAAACCCTACAATCAATCAAATCAATCATGCGGTTAACAATACGCGACTTCCACGCAAACCTCGAATATCCTTATGATCACGAAGAGGTTGCTGTTAGGGGCTCGGCTTGTCGTCGTAGCTCGTCCGCGGTCACGCTTGCTCGCCACTGCAGTCACGCGGCGTAACGCACCCAAGCAGAGTCCGGCGGAGTCAGGCACCCAAACATAGGCTTGGAAAAGATACCCACTTGTCCTTCGAATCATCCTTCTAACCAAAAGTTAAAAGGACACCTGAAACGTAGGGTTCATATATTCAGGAACTGTCGAAACTCTCAAAATCGCTGGCAATAGTGAGACAGCATCATCAGCATCATCATCATCATCATCACAATCATACTGAGCCTGTCTACGCCCACTGCATGGCGTCTCCCCTCGATCTCCCATTCCCCCGTCCTGCGCTAACTGCGACCACTTTATCCCCGCAAACTTCTTGATCTCCTCTGCCCATCTAACATTCTGCCGCCCCCTGCAGCGCTTGCTTCTCTAGGGATCTACACTGTTACCCTAAATGAGCAACGGTTATCTTGCCTTCGCATTACATGCCCTGTCCACTTCCATATTTTCCTCTTAATTTCTACTAATATGTCCTTAACATGCGTTTGTTCCCTGAACCACTCCGCTCTCTTCGTTCCCTTAATGGTACACCTATAATCTTCTGTTCCATTGCCCGCAGAGTTGCTCTCAATTTAAGTTGAACTATTTTAGTGAGCCTCGAAGTTTCTGCCCTGTAGGTGAATACCGGTAAGATGCAGATGTCCTACACTTTGTTCTTCACGGACAATGGTAGGCTGCCATTCATTATCTTAGAATACCTGCCGAATGCACTCCACCCCATTCTTATCCTTCGAATTAGCTCTGCGTCATGTTTGGGATCCGGGTCACAGCTTGGCCTAAGTAGATATATTCGATTACACTTACACGGCCTTCCAGCTATCATAGACCGCTGTGCTGTCCCGAGGTTCTACCCTGTTTGTCCACTGCGGTAAGCATGCTTTGCAAGCCCTCCCCCGAATTACTTAACAAAGCAACGGAATCAGCAAATGTGAGATTACTGAGGTATTCTCCATTAACCCTTTCTCCCATCTGTTCCCAATCCAATGTTCTGGATACTTCTTCTAAATGCGCCATGAATAACATCGGAGAGATTGTGCACCTCCTTGCCTGATGCCCTTATTTATAGATATTTTACTGATTCCCTTATGGAGGATGATGGTAGTTGTGGACTCACTGTAAATATTGTCACGAAGCCAAAGGCGACGCAGTTGTCTTCACAGAAAATACGTTTATGGGAGCGAACTTAATTGTGCTCCCCTAACAACTCAAAGAATACAGAGGCGGCGAAGCAGCAGTCAGGCATGCAAGTGACGTAGGCATGCGAGCTACGGCGAGTCGAACACCCCGGGGTGTGCTCTGAAGGCTTTTATCTTTCGGCGCGCGTGGTTCTCGAACCGTCGATTCACATCTAGAACATTGTAGATCGAAGATTATTCTGCGCTGTTCTGGTTAGATCGGAATGCTCTCCCTATTAGAACAGATCACACATGCGGCACAGAAAGAAATAGTGGAACATGCACTTCCCTTGGCACAGAGATAACACACGCCGGCACAGCCGGGCAGTGAAAGCAAAAACACAAATAAACACAATGCATGGTTCGCGGCATTAGCCCCCTCTAAGAGTGCATCGATCCTATGCTAACATAAGTGACAGTCCGAACAAATAAAAATATAAGTTTGTCATCGCCCATAGAAAGGTTTTAAGTGAACCACGTGGACGACGTCGGGCCGCGTGGGTAGTCGTGATGTGCCGGAGTCACCATCGGGGATCACTCCATAGGTAAGTTGGCCGAAACGTCGTCGAATCTTGTAGGGTACGAAATATGTCGCAGACGTTTCTCACTCAGTCCGCGTCGTTGGATGGGAGTCCAAACCCACACACGATCCTCTGGGTGGTACTCGGAGGCTTGGCGTCGGAGGTTGTAGCGGCCGGCATCCACCAGCTGCTGGTCCGTTATACGAACTGAAGCGAGCTGGCGGGCCTCCTCCGCACGCTCAAGGTATCCTTGGACGTCGGTGTTCAGGTCGTCGTCTTCTACGTGCGGCAGCATGGCGTCAAGCATTGTAGTCGGCCGTCTTCCGTAGACAAGCTCGAACGGTGTCATCTGCGTGGTTTCTTGGATAGAAGTGTTGTACGCAAACGCGACATACAGGAGCACTTCGTCCCAGGTCTTATGTCCAACGTCGACGTACATGGACAGCATATCCGCAATCGTCTTGTTCCAACGTTCCGTTAGTCCGTTCGTTTGGGGGTGGTACGCCATCGTACTTCGGTGATCCGTGTTGCTTTAGCGTAAGATTTCTTGCATGAGCTGCGCAGTAAATGCCGTTCCGTGGTACGTGATGAGGACTTCAGGGGCTCCATGTCACAGACTCACAGCACAACTTGGCTTATGAAAAACTTGGCGACTTCTTGTGCAGTTCCCCTGGGAAAAGCGGCGGTCTTCGCGTAGCGCGTCATGTAGTCTCTTTTAACGACGATCCACTTGTTCTCGGATCGTGACGTAGGGAACGGGCCCAGAAGGTCCATTCCAATCTGTTGGAAGGGCCTTGATGGGATGGCGATCGGCTGCAGAAGTCAGGCGGGTCTCGTCGTTTGCGTCTTTCGTCGCTGGCAGTCACGGCAGCTCCGGACGTAGTGGGTGACGTCGGATGCAAGGCCGGGCCAGAAGTACTTCGTCTTGATTTTTTCAATAGTGCGAGCTGTGCCGAGATTTCCGGAAGATAAGTCGTCGTGGCATGCTTCCAAAATTTTGTCACGAAGGCCTGTAGGAAAGACAAGAAGATAATTCCTTCTGGTTCCGGGGCTGAAATTCGTCTTCACGAGGACGGAGTTTTTAAGGCTGAATGCTGGTAAATTCCGTTTGAAGGTCCTAGGAACGGCGACGTTGCGTCCTTCGAGGTAGTCGATCACTACGCTTAACTCGGGGTCGGCACGCTGCTGGGCGGCTAGGTCGCTTTCCGTCACGACTCCGAAGAATGCGCTGTCTCAGTCAGAATGTTGAGGTGGTGGGTCGACGGGGGCACGAGACAGGCAGTCGGTGTCGGAGTGTTTCCTCCAGGATTTACAGACTACTGTAACGTGGAATTCTTCCAGGCGCAAGCTCCACCTACCAAGACGGCCAGAAGGGTCCTTCAAATTGGCGAGCCAACACAGCGCATGGTGTTCTGTCACAACATCAAAGGGTCTTCCATACACGTACGGGCGGAATTTCGAAATGGCCCATATAATCGCGAGGCATTCTTTCTCAGAGTCTGAGTAGTTTTTTTCCTCTTTGGACAGACCACAGCTGGCATAGGCGATTACTTTTTTGTACCCGCTTTGCGTTAGGACAAGGACGTCACCCAAGCCTATATCACTGGCGTCCGTGTGCATTTCCGTTTCGGCGTTTTCGTCGAAATGCGCGAGCACAGACGGGCTTTGCAGGCATTTGCGCAGCTCGCAGAAGGCTGTTTCTTGGGCATTTTCGCAGGTGAAAGGGATGCTATCTTTCGTCAAGCGTGTGAGTGGCTCTGCAATGCGTGCGAAGTTTGCGACGAAGCGCCGGTAGTATGCGCACAGTCCGAGAAATCTGCGCACGCCCTTCTTATCTTTTGGCGTTGGGAAGTTCGATATGGCTGAAGTTTTCGCCTAGTCAGGCAGGACTCCCGCGGCGTTGAAGACATGACCCAAAAACTTGAGTTCCTCGTACGCGAAGCGGCACTTTTCAGGCTTCAGCGTTAACCCCGACGTACGGATGGCCTAGAGTACTGACTGCAACCTTGCAAGGTGCTCGTCGAAAGTCCGGGAGAATACCACAACGTCGTCGAGGTATACGAGGCAGGTGAGCCACTTCAGGCCAGCTAGCACAGTGTCCATTTCTCTTTCGAACGTTGCTTGTGCCGTGCATAGCCCAAACGGCATCACCTTGAACTCGTATAGGCCGTCCGGATTTACGAATGCAGTCTTCTCTCGATCTCTCTCGCATGCTTCAATTTGCCATTAGCCTGTCTTTAGATCCATCGATGAGAAGTACTTCGCATGGCAGAGGTGGTCGAGGGCATCGTCGATTCGTGGCAGGGGGTACACGTCCTTATTGGTGACCTTGTTTAATCGCCAGTAGTCAACGCAGGACCTCAGTGTGCCGTCTTTTTCCTTCACGAGTACGACCGGCGCAGCCCACGGACCTTTCGATGGCTGTATAATGTCGTCGTTGAGCATGTCGTCGACTTGAGTCCGGATGGCTTCGCGCTCGTGTGAAGAGACGCGGTACGGTGACTATCGGGTAGGTCGGGCTCCGTCCTCGGTTATTATCCGGTGCTTCGTTAGAGGTGTCTGACGTAACTTTGAGTTCGACGAAAAACACTCTCTGTAACGATGCAGCAAATCCAATAACTTGTTCCGTTCTTCTTGCGGTAGCGCCAGATTCACGTCGAAGGGATGCGGAAGCTTGAAGGTATCGTCGGGTGCGGGTTCACAGTCGGCGACAGCGATCACATCACTTGCTTGTTGCGTTTCTTCGAAGAACGCGACTGAAGCGCCCTTTTTTTATGCTGGTACTGCTCTGTGAAATTGGTGACCAAAATGTGGAGATTTATGCTGCCTAAACAGCGTAATGCCTCTTTCGACAGACACAACGCGGTCGAGAAGCAACCGTTGATCACTCTACACGGTAGCGTCGACGTCGGGAGCAGCACCTTCATAGTATACGGTGACCATCAAGCTTGCGCGGGGTGGCAGAGTGACGTGATCATCGGCGATCCTTACAGCTGCACGGTGTGTGGGGTTCGATTCCGGCGTCATGTAGTGATCGGAAGAAAAAGTTATCGACTTCGTCTGCAGATCGATTATTGCGCCGTTGTCCGTCAAAAAGTCCATTCCGAGGATTACGTCGCGGGAGCAGTTATGCAAAATGACGAACGCCGATGGGTACGTCATGCCGTCTACAATGACGCGCGCTGTGCACGTTCCACTTGGCGTCACAAGGTGGCCTCCTGCTGTGCGTTTATGCGGACCGTCCCATCTTGTCGTAACTTTCTTCAGCTTAGACGCGAATGACCCGCTCATTACCGAGTAGTCGGCTCACGTGTCGATGAGGGCGACTACGTCAAGCGCGTCGATGGACAACTTTACGTCGGGCGCCGCCTTCCTCGGGGCGTCGCGTCGCATCTCGGGGCGTCGCACCTTCGTCGGGGCGTCGCATCTCGGCTTGTGCGTGTTGACGGTCGGGCACTCTGCGTCGTTGTTGTAGACTTCTCAGCGGCAGTCTCGGGCACGTTTAGTACGCGTCGCGCAGTGTAGCTTTCGTCGTGTTCTGGAGTCTCGTCAGGATTCGGTCGGGTCGTCGGGATGAGGGCATGTCGTGAATCACGGTCTTCGGCGCGCCCTTGTGTCGTTGGAGGGTTTTCATTTTTCCGCGGTTGTGCAACTTCACCCCCAGAAGTTGCTGCTTTTAGTTTCCCCCGCGTGGGCTGGGGGACCTTCCCCGTGCGAAATCAGCATTGCTACGGCGGTTGGGCGAATGGTATGGGTAGGGTGACGGTGATCGGTTGAAACAGGATGGTCCATGGCTGGTGTTGGAGAGGTATTCTTCGATCTCCGATGGGCGGTGGCCGGGTCGGGGGCGTGGTGCGTCGACGGAGACTCCTCGCAGACCGAGCCTTTTTAAGGGCAGCGACGGTAGATGTGGTCGGCCACTTCGCAGTGGTAGCACAGCGGACAATTGTCGGGCGTTCGCCACACGTCGGTCTTTCTTGGGCGGCGGGTTGCACCGCAGGGATTCGGGCCGGCGACACGGGACGACGGTACGGAGTCTCGTGACGATAGGGCGCAGGTGGGCGAGGGCGACGGACAGCAGCCGCGTAGGCCAAGGCTTGCGGCTCGTGAGGTGCTTCTGGCGTCGCTGAAGTTCCCAGCGCTTGCTGCACTTCTTCTCTAATGACGTCGGTAATGAAAGTGACGTGTGGTTGCGGCGGCGTTGGGAGCAGTTTCCGCAGCTCCTCCTCCACGATTTCGCGCATAGCCTCGCGTAGGCTATCTGTGGGAATGTGCATGCTCTCGACACAATTCGTATTGGCTGTGCCAATAATGCTGTGGTCATACTGCTTAGCGCGCATTTGCAGGGCTTTCTCAATGGTGCTGGCTTCGGTCACGAATTCGGCGACGATTTTGGGCGGGTTGCAGACAAGTCCAGCAAACACTTCCTCTTTCACACCGGCATTAAGAAGCGTAGCTTCTTTTCTTCCATCATTTCGGGGTCCGCGCGGTGAAATAGTTGCTTCATCTCCTCAACGAAGATCACGACCCCTTCGTTGGGCTGTTGCGTGCGGGTTTCCAACAAAAGGGCGGCTCGTTCTTTCCGCACGACGGTGGCGAACATTTTGAGGAACTCGCTCTTAAAGAGAGTCCAGTCAGTTAGGGAGCTTTTATGGCTTGCAAGCAACATTCGGGCCGTATCGTTTAAATAGAAGAATACATGATGGAAAGTTTCTTTGTCATCCCACCTTTTAAAGTTGCGGACGCGCTCCACTTTTTCCAACCAGTCCTCAGGGTATTCTTCGGGGGATCCTCGGAATGATGTGGGCTCCCGAGGTTGCTGCAGAACGATAGGAGGCTTGGCTTGGTTGACCATGGTGCTGGTTGGGACGTGTTTTTTCTTCGCTTTCTCCGGTAGTATACCGAGCTCGGGTGGTAAACCTTGCAGGCGGAGGCTGGCTCTATTTGGACTGGCTTGGCGGCTTCCAGAGGTTGTAGAGCTCATCAAGGGTGCGTACCTAGCACGTCCACCAGATGTCACGAAGCCAAAGACGACGCAGTTGTCTTCAAAGAAAATAAGTTTATTGGAGCGAGCTTGTGCTCCCCTAACAACTCAAAGAATAGAGAGGCGGCGAAGCAGGAGTCTACAAAGTGACGTACGCGTGCAAGCTACGGCGAGTCGAATACCCTGGCGTCTGCTCTCCAGGCTTCATATCATCTTTCGGCACGCGTGGTTCTCGAACCGTCGATTCACATCTAGAACATTGTAGATCGAAGAAGATTATTTTGGGCTGTTCACGTTAGATCGGAATGCTGTCCCTATAAGAACAGATAACACACGCGGCACAGAAAGACAGAATGGAACACGCGCTTCCCTTGGAACAGAGATAACACGGACCGGCGCAGCCGGGCAGTAAAAGCAAAAACACAAATAAACCAAATGCATGGTTCATGACATTATCTTCTAGTATTCTTACTTAATGCTCGTCTACACTCTCGTTCCGTAATGCCTGAATGACTGCTGAGGTTTCGACAGAGTCACAAGCTTTCTGATGTGATATGAAGACTATATATAGGGGTTCAGTATACTCGGCACACTTCTCTATCACGTGATTGATTTGCGAATATGGTCCATTGTTAAATAGTCTTTACGAAGCCCTGCTTGTTCTTTAAGTTGAATGAAATCTAAGGCGGGAGAAATTCTGTTAGCTTTTAGCTTTGTTTGTACCTAGTAGATGACTTACAGTAAGCTGATCGGCCTGTAATTTTTGAAGGCCTTCATGTAATCTTTCTGATGTATTAGTACGATCTTCGCCTTCTTCTAAGATTCCGGCACACCCGTGGTCATTAGCTGTTGCGGGTGCAGGTTTGCCAGTTTTACTAGTACAATTGCCCGCCATCCTTCAAGAGGTCTGCTGTTATCTGATCTTCACTAGGTGCTTTGCCCCTTTTATTTCATTCACAGCCTTCCTTACTTCTTTAGTCGTTACCTGTGGGACGTGTGTCTCCTCTGAACTAGTTTCTCTTTCGGTATGATCCTGGATATCTCGGCTACTGTACAGATCTCTATAGAACTCATCGGCTACTTTGACTATTTTATCCCTATTTTTGATAGCATTGCCTTTGTAGTTTTAGAGTGCATACATCTGATTTCTCCCCACACCTAGACGCCCCTTCACTGCTTTCAGGCTGCCTCCGTTCTTTAAAGCATATCCGATCCTCTCTATATTATACTTCCGTATGCAAGGTGTCTTACGCTTATTAACTTCGAAAGCTCCTCTAGTTCAATTCTGTCAGGCGGGGTAGAGATCTTCATGCTTTACCATTTCCCAATAAAATCTTTCGCCTCCTGGGAAAGTTTTCCAGTATCCTTCCTAGCCATCGCGCTTCGACTTCTACTGCACACTGCGTGATAATGCTTGTAAGATTTTACCTGGCTTTCTCTGTAAGAGCTGAATATCGGTTCTGCAGCGCGATCCTGAATTCTTCAGCTTTAAGCCTTACGCTTCGCCCATTGATCGGCGTCTTTAGTACTAGCTCGTTGTGGTTCCTCCTCAAATCAAGCCCAATCGGAGATCTCTACATACGGTGGTCACTACACCTTATCCTTCCGAGCCCTTCCACATCCTGCACTACGCCAGGGTTATCGCAAATCATGAAGTCTAGTTCGTTTTTATGCTCCCCTTTCGGGCTCCTCCACGTCCACTTCCCGCTCTCCCGTTTGCAGAATGTACTCATGATGCGTAGATTATTCCGTTCGGGGAAATCGACTAGTAGGTTCCCCCTGCTATTACTGCAGCCCAGATCATATGTCTCAACTGCCTTGTCACCAGGCTGATTCTTACCTACTGTAGAATTGAAGCCTCCCTTAACTACGGCATACTGGGTTTTTACTTTAGCCTTTGCGAATAGTCATTGCCGATAGCCATTGCCGATAGCCATTGACGATAGCAAATAGTCATACATGTGCCCGTTACTCATCGCAAAAAATTGCAAGTTGTGATGGACTCGTTTGGCCTTGTGGGTGTACGACGCGTAAGAACGGTACTCGAGGGGGTAAGATGAAAGAAAGTATATTAATAGCGCCACCAGAAAACGAGACAGCGGAAAAGCGGTACAATTGCGAAGCGCCACAGCCAAAACACACGAGTCCGATACCCCTAACCAGCGTAAAATAGAGGGAACAAAAAAAACGTTCTCACAGCCGCCTCGACGGTGGGTGTTCGGCGACGTCGATGGCGGGTCGTCGCCAGTCCGAGTCACGGTCGAGCGCTGGCCGTCTGTCGCCAGCTCCGCCCGAGCGAGACGGAAGAAGATGCACCACGTCCTACGTGGCGGGTGCAGTGGTGGTTCCGCCCTGGGCCGTGATACCGAGCCTCGGCCAGTCGCACGATCACGCACCGGTCGTCTGCGGGTCCCACACGGGTTGGCGGGCCCCGACTCACACGCCTCGAACTACTCGAACGGGATCACAGAAACTGCGGGTCCGCCCCCAGTCCTTGCCCGCTCGTCAGCTCCGAGTCTCCGCTGCCACCGGAACCACGTTCCACCTCCAGCCCTTTTCTTTCTCCTCTACGTCTTCGTGCGCCAGCGCTTGATCCACTTTTCCAACAGTGATGGCGAATCCTCGCAATCACCCCCCACTTCAAGAGGTTGTTGCGCTCAAACAACCTGCTCAGGCTGTTCGGAGGTTGTCCGTGTGTCTTGATGCGGAGCGTTCAATGTCTTTCCCAACGCGCGCACACACGCGAGCTCGATATTCAAACTAACGGGTACAAAAAAAAACGCACACCCGTGGATGAATCAAAGGCAAAGATAAAATCCAAGCAAAAATTACACATCACTCTGGCCACAGCAAAAAAATGCACTATGGTAGTGTTGGGGAAAAACAAAGTGAAAGGCACTACACGCCACTAGAATATAAACCAACGTTGAGCAGACAGTCTTTTGCGGTGACCGGCGCCCGCTGGCATATGCAACGAGATGGACAATTCTTTTCTGCCACTGCAGGAGTACCCTGCCGATCGGTGTGGTAAAAGGGCCAGTTCGAAGGATAGAAGCTTTGCCGGTTCACGACGTACGTTCGGTGAAAAGAAGGTTCCTACGGCTATTGCCATCCCGCATTCTCTGTTTGGAGTGCTATAGAAGCTTGTCGACGTGTTTGTTCTGCCGGGATTCGGGGTTCATACTTTTTTAACATGTTTATGGGGAACAAGCTGGTTCGCGTGCCCAGGTCGATGACGTAGTCGACATCATTTCTTCTTTCCTGGACAGTGAAGGGCCCCTTCCATGTCAGGATGAGCTTGTTTGTGTCGGACGGGAAAAGGAGGAATACTTGGTCTCCAGGGCTGAGTTGACGCCTTCTCGCCCTTCTGTCGTAGTAGCGTTTCTGCACTACCTTGGCTTTGCTAAGCTGTTCGTGTGCAATGCGACAGGTGTCTTCCAGGCGTCGTCTCAGATCGACAACGTAACCGTACGATGTCTTCGTGTCCTGATCGATCCCTTCTCCTGCCCATAACTCCTTCAAGATGGCCATAGGACCCCTGACATAGCGGCCATAGTTCAGGTCGAAAGCGAGAAACCCAGGCTGGCTTGAGGCACTTCGCGGTAAGCGAATAGTAGCGGCGCCAGGTACCTATCCCAGTTTTTAGGGCTCTCCTGGCACATGCGGCGAACCATTTGCTTCAGCCTGCCGTTGAACCGCTCGACAAGCCCGTTGGCCATGGGATGATATGGTGTCGTGGGCAACTGTGGAAACGAGAGGAGCCTGCTCAGCTCCTTCATCAGGCCTGATGTAAGTGACTTTCCTCGGTCGCTAACAATTTCTCGTGGAAAACCAACGCGGGAAAACATTTCCATCAACCCTTCGGCAACCTTCTCCGTCTCAATACTCGGTAGGGCAACTGCGTCTGGATAACGTGTTGCAAAGTCTACCATTGTGGGGACGTACCGATTCCCCTTCTGGCAGGTTGGGAAGAGAGGACCGATAATATCGATCGCCCCTCGCTGAAACGGGGTCTCGATGACTGGCATACTTCCAATAGGTACGCGCCCCTCCAGGTGTTTCGGTATGGCTCTCTGGCACACATCACAGATCTTACAAAGCGCGTGGTATCGGATCGCACGCCTGGCCAATAAAACTCCTCCAGCACCCTATCCGTTGTCCTTTTGATGCCTTGGTGGCCGGAGAGAATCCCTTCATGGGCCATTTTTAGAACGAAGTCCCGGAGACCGCTAGGAACGACTAGTTGTTTCATCTCCTTCTTCGATGGGAGCCGACATCGGCAGAAAAGAATTCCGTGCACGAGGACGCAGACCGTTTCTGCTGTCTTCACGGTAATTTTCCTGCCAACGGAGTCGAAGCAGGACTGAAGCATGCGGTCTCCTTTCTGCATCGAAGCGAGCTCTGTTGCGCTTATGTTGAGTGGACTGATGGAAGCTACAGGTAGCTGGTCCACGCGTTTCGCCGCACTCGCGCCTACCTCCTCCTCCTTGACGGATGGTGGTGGCGCAAATTGGCTTGGCCTACGTGAACTGTCGTTGACCTTGCTGGACTTCGACTTCCGCTTGGAAGATGGGTACCCTTTCGGAGAGACGGAAGTGTGTTGCTGAGCCTTCCGCTTGACGTGCGGCGCTGCAGCATCACGAACGCCAGCGATATTTCCCAAAATCACCTCGTAACGAGGGTTGTCCATGCAAGTCGCGTTTACGTGGCCGGTGAAGAATGGGCAGTCAACATACACTTCGGCTTCAGGTAGGCACAGAGCAGTGCGGTCAAGAAGGTGCACAGTGCTCATTCCTCCTGTAAGCTTGGAATCGGGAACTAAAGAACGGTTCACGATTACAGTGTTACAGCCGGAGTCGCGTAACACGGTTACTCGCCTTCCTTCCAGCCAACCGTTAGCGGTAGGCATTCGGTCCTTGGAAGCCTGGGAGGTTTTGCGGCTGAGGGCCAAGATCTTTTGTTCATAAAGGGTTGACATCTTGTCCTCATTACCACAGCGACACTCCGTTGGACGGCTCAGCGAACATGACGCTTTGTTCGCAGAGTCTACGTTTGGGCATGTTCCCGCTTTGTGACGGTTTTTGCGGCACTTAAAACAGGCAACAGTCTTTTGGCTAGTGGAAGCCCTGGTCTTCAACCAACAGTCGGCTGGCTTGTGCCCTCGCTTGTTACAAAGGAAGCAGTGCGGCTTTCCTTCGATATCCTGGAGATGGAGCATTCTTGGAGGCAATGGCGGCTTGCCAGACTCTTTCTCCTCTCGGCGTTTCCCTAGGTTTGTAAGACCTTGGGCCTCGAGGTAGTTGTCAGCATTCTCGGCTAACTGGTCTAACGTTTGACAGCCCCTTTCCTTCAAGAAAATGGCCAGCTTATCATGACACTTGCTCAAAAACTGCTCCGAGACTATTTTTCCACGGAGAGCTTCGTAGGTTCTGGTGATCTTAGCCAGTTCCTGCCAGTTATCGAAATAGCCTAACAAGCGACCAGCGAATTGGCGGCCTGTCTCAAATTTATCTGGTTTGGCTCCACGAAACTTGGTGCGGTACCCCTCTTCAGTGTAGCGAAATCGCTCAAGCAGGGTCTGCTTCACCTTAGCATAATTCAGCGCATCATCTGCAGCCATGCGTCCGACGACACCCAAAGCTTCACCAGTGAGGCACAGGTTCAATGAAAACGCCCACCTGTCCTTCGGCCAATTCTGGCTCGTTGCCACGCGTTCGAAACGCTGGATGTAAGCGTCAAGTTCATCACGCTCTTCAATGAACGTCGGGATCAGCTTGTGGGGGCTGTCGTACCCATGGGCGACGCTTGTAGCTGCAGACGTGCCTGACTCTGCGCTAGCGTTGGGCTGCCGCTGTCGTACTCGTAACTGGAGTTAAAGGACCGACCGCTCCATTTCTAAGCGAGCTGCCGCTTCGCGATTCGCTTCCCGTTCCGCTGCGCGTTCTTCCCTGAATCTAGCACGCTCTCTGTCAACAAATTCTTTTAACTCACTGCCGGAGAGACCAAATTTCTCCCCTAGGTTCACCAACTTCTCGAGCTCCATTCTTGTCTGTCATACACACGGTAACAAGGCGAGGCTCTTTAAGGTGGAATTAAGAGCAAAGTCCTGTCGCGGACGCCAGATTGTGATGGACTCGTTTGGCCTTGTGGGTGTACGACGCGTAAGAACGGTACTCGATGGGTTAAGATGAAAGAAAGTATAATAATAGCGCCACCAGAAAACGAGACAGCGGAAAAGCGGTACAATTGCGAAGCGCCACAGCAAAAACACACGAGTCCGATACCCCTAACCAGCGTAAAATAGAGGGAACAAAAAAAAACGTTCTCACAGCCGCCTCGACGGTGGATGTTCGGCGACGTCGATGGCGGGTCGTCGCCAGTCCGAGTCACGGTCGAGCGCTGGCCGTCTGTCGCCAGCTCTGCCCGAGCGAGACGAAAGAAGATGCACCACGTCCTACGTGGCGGGTGCAGCGGTGGTTCCGCCCTGGGCCGTGATCCCGAGCCTCGGCCAGTCGCACGATCACACCCCGGTCGTCTGCGGGTCCCACACGGGTTGGCGGGCCCCGACTCACACGCTTCGAACTACTCGAACGGGATCACAGGAACTGCGGGTCGGTCCCCGGTCCTTGCCCGCTCGTCAGCTCCGAGTCTCCGGTGCCACCGGAACCGCGTTCCACATCCAGCTCTTTTCTTCCTCCTCCACGTCTTCGTGCGCCAGCGCTTGGTCCACTTTTCCAACAATGATGGCCAATCCTCACACAAGTACATTTCAAGCGTGACGTGCCTAACAGGCTTACGGAGGGTACAGCAACGACAGTCTCATCCTACGTCATCCTTTGGGTGACGGCTGTTGATGTTCACCTAAAATATCACGTTAGGCCTATTTTCGTCGTGCTGTCGCACGCCTGCGTCACCTCGTTATCTGCTGCACATTACCTTTAGCGGTAAGGGCGTCACTGAGCTCTCGCCAAGCTTCTTCGGGGAGCATTTTACTTTTGTAAACTTCACCCAAAATATCCATCATTGTTAGAGAAAGTTCGCTTTCCTGTACAGTCGTCTAGCCATTAAATACAGTGTAAGTTTTTTTAGGAATCATTAAAGCACTGCTATACGTTTCCTGATATTAATAAATTCCGACACTATACTGCATTGTCACTCTAATTTCTGAATTTACCATTTATGTTCGGATGAGTTGTAGCATCTCAGCTGCCCCAACTTCTCTATATTGGTTATCCTTCAGGGTTTTATTAGACAAGCCAGAAATCTTTCCATCATTTATGCTTTTTTGCAATAATTGGGTCAGGGGATCCGGGAAATTGCCACCCAATATTTAGGAGGTTAGGCTAAACAGACTTGAGTGCTGGCGCCAAATTCAAAAAAACTTTAACGACATTTTCAATAAAGGTGCTTTGCTGAGCCTATCAATCACCATTAACTAACTATATTCAGATTTGCGCTACACCTATGTAGCTGTGAAGGTGCGCAATTGAAGGGCAAGGAGGACTGTTACACTCAAACATTGTAACTTGGATTTTGTTTTTTTCATCTACAACACCCATGTCATTTAGGCGTAAAAAAACACTCCACATATTCACCACTGCTCAGTGTGGTGTATTTACTTGAGGCTATTTCACGTATGAACATGCTAAGCATCAATAACGCATGGAGGCACGACTGCGCGCAAACTAAAACGAACGTGGAGCAATATTGTGTATTTCTGTTACTTAATACATGAACATTTAATGACTGGTAAAAAGCTGGCTACTAACCATTGTGATCGTTTTCTTTTTCCAGATAGGTTATATCCATACAGTGCCTGTGAACTGCGTTTAAAAGGAAACAAAAGGGGACCTATAGAGACGAACAATTGCTTGCATGCTTTTCACAAAATTTGTGTTCGTGGAAGACCAGAACACGTCTTCAATGAAAGGATTTGCGCAACATAAAATGGTTTCAGTTTGCTAATTTACTTACGCAACGAAGCGGCAGCTATGCTTACGCTACTGAAAACCAAACCATTAAAATCACGTTTATTTTTGAATGAAATAAAAAAGTTGTTCTATGTTTTCCCGTCGTTTATCCTTGAACAATGTTTGCAGATGATTTGAAAATTTATGGCTTTAAGAATTAGAGCTCCGGAGTTTTAAAAGAAGATCCCATGAAATAAATTTTACGCTATATTGTCAAAAATCCGCCCACTCAACTCACAGTGAAGAGCTCCTTGAAAGGACATTTCCTTCGCCCATCTTGGCAAGTAAAACCCAAAGGCCCCGGCACCTATGTTCGATTTTTTCTGGGGAATTAGGCGCCCTCAGTGGGCGCTCTATTGACAGCAATGTAGCCTTCACAGAGGTGCACGAAACTTCTGAAATGAACTAAAGCTGTTCATCCATTCATTTATTTCGTGTCTCGTTGGTCTGACAGGTCGGGCTGGTCAGCAGCTCTATAAATTTCTGATGTAAAGTTTTGGGGATTGAGGCAAAGATGGGGAATTTTCGCTACAAACATATCAGAAAGAACAAGGTACCTGGTTTGGGCCATGTTTTCATGGAGTAAAATAGATTTTCCGGTTTGGATATAGGGTGGGACTATGAGTGGAGGGTTACGGATTAAACTGAACCACCTGGGCAACATTAACCTCGTCGTAACCTCAATATAAGGGTGTTTTATCAGTTCGCCTCTATAAAAAACAGCCACAGCAGCCGTAATTTAAGCTGTGTATTTGGGCACAGCAGACCAAAGGCTTAGCTATGATTACAGGGTCCCAGAATATGGTCAGTGTGTCGGCTGCACCACAAAGCAATCGTGCAGGTGAGGCCGGCGCACCAATGCCTTCCACCCGACGCACCCAGGGGGCGCAGCGCATACGAGGAGTGCTAAACGGCTGTACGTTTCGGACGCAAAGTGCGCGCGTAGGCAGTGGGCTGTAATTAAACCCGTGTTTAGAGTTACGCTAGGATCTTGCAGATCTTAGTGAAAGGAATGCCGGGTGCACATACAGGAGGAAGTGTATTGACAACATATTCGAGACGTTGGACGACCACTGAAAGAAAATAACGGTACCTCAAAAAGAAATGTTCACAAAGAGGGTTAAGTTAGCTTTCCGGGGCACTGGCTGGCGCTAGGCCAGCGGAACAGTTGCGTTAAGCATGGCTCACATGTACGTATGCCAAGCTGGAGCACAGTGGTCGTCGAGGGTGAGAGTCGCAGAGCTTGGCCGGTCGTTTCACGGACAGTTCACCAGCGAGCTGGTGCGAGACGCTCCGGAACACCTCTGAGACCAAGCAGACCAGACCCGGAAGTCGTAGCCAGGACTCAGCAAACCGGCGGTCCGAGCAGGAGTATGGGGCCACTGACGCACCACGAACGTCGGTCTCACAGCAGCAGGAACCCTACTCCGAGCCGAAACGGGACGGTGCGGCAGTGCCTTGGGATCACTCGTGCCCATGCGGGTAACCACACCCAGACGGCAGCTGGCCTTGGAGACCGATGGCAGTGGTCTCGTAATGGAATACACGTCGACCGGACGGGTGACGTGGGAATGCCCAATCCAACCGTGCCTGTATGCCGGTATGGTGGTGTTGGCCCGAAAAATGGCGCATGCCCACTTAGGGGGATTGGCCAAGAAGAGTTATGTTTTCACTACAATCAATCATGTGAGGCAAAATAATGGAGCAGAAAATAAATTTGGTCTAGGTTAATGAGAGAGAGAGAGAGAACACGAAAAAAAAAAATACGGAAGAGTAGGAAAACTAAGGTAAAAGTCCGCCTAATCGGAATGTTTTTAACACTGCAGACGAGATGTTTCCGAAATGAAGGTGTGGACGGTGTTGCACACGTCCCTATGGCATTGGCCCAGCCTAGTCCCCCCAAACGACAAGAGCACCGGTACAGTCAAAGGCAGTCCAAGACGTAGCAGGGGAATCTCCAGCAGTCTTCTCCGATGGTTAGAAAATCGGCGGCAAAAGAGTAAGAAATGCTCTTCAGATTAAATTTCTTGGCAAAAGTGGCACAAGACGGAGGTTATCAGATTTGCCCTATATAAATACCGATTAAGTGGCGGCACACCACAATTAAAACAAGTCAGCGATACTTCGCGCAAGTGACTTTGGCATAATTTTCTCTTTCAGCGGTACCTGAGGTGTTCAAGTTCACGAGAAGTGTTCAGACCATGATCGGCGGCATCTCGATTGAACAGGTATTCGCGATAACGTGCCAACAACACGCAAGAAAACGGGGAAAGAACCTCGACGATCGGTAAAGCCAAAGCTGTTATAGCTAATATGTGAGCGGTTTCATTGAGGGTAACTCACAGTGGCCGGGCAGTCAAACTAGCCGAATCTCCCGCACGTGAGTGGGGAAGCAGGAATAAAAGGTTTTGAGAATAGGATGTAAAGTTTCTGAGGAGAGAGCCATGCCGGTGAGCAATATCACGGAAGTATTCGCCGCATCAAGGTTCAGGATTGCAAGGAGTAGAGCAAGAAATTCTGAATAAAAATGGGGATAAAATTTGGTAATCGCAATACAAAAAACAAATTCAATGGCATTGAGAAAATACCCACCCCAACCTTTTCGTCTTTTCTCGAAGTGTCAGTTGCAATGACCACGTGGGATGGGTATTTGAACTTGTGAGCCAGGAGAATGTTATGGATTATGTTAGGCGGGAAAAGCGTAGCGTTTTGGGAGAAAATATCAAACGAAATCCTTACTGCTGTGGATGGTAACTGCAAGGCGGAACTGAAAGGAGGGTAGTGTTTAATGAAGTAAGCAACGAATTGGCAAAAATGACCTGTGGGCGCCGGAGACGAGACCAATAGGAACCAAAAAACGACATTGCATGCTGGAGAAAAACAGCCTGTGGTCTGACTAGCGAGGACTCAAAGAACTTTGCGAATGCATTGACCGTTAGGTATTTGAACCTGGAGTTCCGGGTCGCAGCTCTTGCTCGCACCACGCCTTCGTCTTCCTGTTCTCGGTGGTGTGTCTTTTTCCAGCAGCCGCTTGGTGTCTCGCGCGATGTGAAATCTTCTTTCACTATTTTCACCAGCCCCCTCCGAGCCATTCATCACATTTATTTGTGATTAGGGAAAAGAGAAAAGCTTGGTGCATTGTGGTGTTGCGCGCTGCTTTTTCGTGTCTTCTCTATCGCCTTAAAGCCCAGAAATGCTGTGCAATCGTAACATCTAAACAAGTGCTACGGCGGTGATACAAGTGGGATTAAGCGAGGCCTACTGTCTGGTGACAGGGTTCAACTTCAGCTACTGGTCCTACACGGAGATACGCTTCCTTTCTCGACTTCTGCCGGAATTTCGTCGCGACCGAAAAATCGCGACGAGGCGGCATTCGATGCCCGAAAAACTGTCCAGTTACGAGCCAGCATGGTCAGCAGGACCGCAAAGCCAGCAAAGCTGGCCGAAGTGGGTCCAGCTTATCGAGATTTTAAGTGCAATGCACTTCTTAAGCGACCCTGAACCTGCGTCCACCGGCGATGTCCGCGCACGTGGAGATGGGCGCGCGCAGCCTGGCCGCTGACATGGCACATACCCACGTGGGGGATTGGCCAGGAATCTCCTCGTCTTCCTTGGCAACGGGGGGAGATGGGCGGGCGCTGCTTGGCCGCTGACATGGCACATACCCGCTTGGGGTATTGGCCAAGAATCGGGCGTGAGAAGGGCTAATGCACCTGCTTAAAGGAGTACTGACACGAAATTTCAAAGCTAAGATCCGCTCTAGCAATCAAGTACAACGACAACACAAATAGGTGTCTGTGAATAAATGCATCTTTCTTTCTTTGTAGTTGTGTGTGTGTGTGTGATCTCTCTTTCGCGAACATTACCGAACCGCGCAAATTCAACTCGTGCATTCGCACTTTCACATTCTTCCCCTCGGGGAAATGCGGGGAATTTTTTCCCGTCTTTTCATTAGCTGCTCTTGTTCTGGTTGTAACGTCGGTAAACTAATGTTTCTGTGTTTGAGTACTTCTTGTTCTGCGATTCTAGAGGTGTTCCTAAATAGGCCTTGTGCCCGCCTCGGTTATCCTTTTCGGTAATTCCCGCTTCTGAAAAATACAGTTCCCTGGTGGGTGTCAAATAACAATATGGCTCTTCTGTTTCCTCACACATTGCACAAGAGGTGAGCAAAAGTAGTTCAGCATTTCTTGTTTCTCGTAGGCTTCTTGTTTTGTCATCTAGCAGGTCGGAAGCTCCTGAGTTGTTATTGTCTGAGGTAGGCTTTGTCGCGTGTTGTTCACGCTTATTTTCAATTCGGATCCTCTACGTCACCTTGTACTAGACTCCTATATCCATGTACTTCCGTTCAAACGCCTCTTCCGCCTTTGAAAATGTTGAGACCTGGCCAGCAATAATGGCTGGTTTCATAACAAATAAATCGGAGGCTTTAGCGGACGAATTGCTCTGGGTTTTGGTCATGAATGCCTTCTCCCGTATTGTTAGGCATGAATCGCTCCCTCATGTCGCCCGTAGCGATAAACTAAACCTTGCCTTGCGTCCTTCTCTTGGAGAAGCTGAAGGACTGGAGTGAACTTCTCGTCCTCACGCTAGCTCCAGTCGATGTTCTGTACGCCGTTCCGGATGCATGAAAAAGCGTCAGAATTCATTTTCGCCACGTTTACTTCACGTGAAAAAAGTGAGCTTTAACTTACTTATCTGACTGTTGCTCCACCAATGTATCGGTTGACAGCAGGAAGTGCTCCGAGGGGTTACTATAGCCTATCATTTTCAAAATATCGGTACAGTTCGGGTGACTGTGGAAGGTTGCCATAAATTGATTGTAGAGCCCCTTCATTTACGTGGCTTACCAGTAAAAGTTGCAAGCTTCCGCTTCGTCTGGACAACTGCCGAGGTGGACGTGCGTGCCCGCTGCGAGCGAGGTTGTCCGAATGTGTGGAAGTGCCGTTGGTGACAAGTCTCACGATGGCCGTTTTCGGAGACTTCAAAGCACAGCGCAGCCGATTGAAGGCGCAAAGTATGTTGTCTTGACAGACCGCAGCGCCGAGGTAATCACTTTTAACATGCTCAAATTCAAGCAGCACTATGGTATCCCCGACGCTAGAGACAGAGAAGCGTAAATAGCACACGATTAGCATGCGACTAGTGACTACGGGCTGATAGGACTGGTTTTGGCGTCTCGCGGGCGCAGGAGAGGGCTCACGACACGCGACGGGCGACCGGGATATGTTTCAGGACCATCGAACAATATGCATGACCGACTTGCGGCCGCAGCGAAAAGAGCACAGTGGGTGTCCGCGCGTCACAACAATGTCACTGCCTAAGCTCCGCACAAGGCCCCTGAGGAGGCGCAAGTAGCAGGGGGATCTCCGCCGATCACCTGCTCTTGTGAAGAAATAACGGGCTACCGCTGCATGCCGCAACACGGCAATTTTTACTGCCGTAACATGTTTTTTAACAGCGAGGCTGTTAAGCAAACTGTAATTTCTCGAGAAACCAGGGAAAATACCTAAAAATTTTCGAGCGCGCATGCGAGAGCTGGCCTCGCGGGGACCGCCCGGCAGTTAACAAAACCAAGAAAAAGCCGAGCGCTCGAGTATGCGTGCCCCGCGACGACCGCCCAGAGGCGTCTGCGACGATTGTCACGCCGAGCGTACCCTCTTAGGGAGGTTGGCCAAGATTGGCAAAAAAACTCCACCGTTTGCCCAAATCGTGGGAACACTTGCTCTGAACGAGACAGATTTCAGCGTTCACCGTAATCGTGGCAACACTTGCTCGGAACGTGAAAGACATGTCATAGAGTACGCCGCTGCAAGGTGATGCCCAATGACTGTCACCTCGAAAAAATGAAGGAAGCTCACACTTATAGCAACAATCATGGAGTAAAGATTGTTGCAGCACTGAGGAAGCAGTAAATCGGTTGCAATAGTAGACTTAAGCGTTACTGATGGTCGTGGAGGTTGCGTATGGCTTCGCTACCTTCAAGTCGTACGCGTTTGTGTGAGGTTCCTTTATTTTTCAGAAGTGGTTTCTCTCGGTGAGTTAGATGTTTCGTGGCTGCGTGGTTTTCGGTGAAAAAATCAAATGCTAGATTGGTGCGTAGCACGAACGGCAGTCTTCTGGGTCGCGGAGCAAAGTTGTAGTGTCTGAGGAAGTGATGCCGTGATTAAAGAACGCACGTCTGCAAGCGTAACTCTGCTGTTATCTAGTAATACTTCGCGTCCGCTGGGCATGTTGCAAATTGTGTTAAACCTCCGGAGCAAATCTCACGTGGCTCGGATGAGCACAAATGAAGCAGCTGCTCTGGGGAAAGTGTGAGGGGGAGGGCGCTCCTTGGCGGCGAAGCATAGGGAAAGTGTGAGTTGGAGGTGGTGAGATGTAGCAAGCCGTGGCGATGCTCTGGGAGATAACGCCTTATCAGCGTGTGCCGCCTTATCCTCCCCCCTTTCGCCGTTTTCTTTATGCATGGGTGGCTCTCTCGCTAGCTCGGTACGGTGTACTCCCTCGTCACCGCGAAACTCCCGTACCAGGAGCCAAAGCGATGCACCATAAAAGCTACACCTAGCAATGTAGAGTAGCGGCAGAATTATAGACAGTCATGGGCACGTTACCGAAAAAAAGTAACAGTGTTACAGTTACAGTTACCTAACCCAAAAAAGTAACTCTGTTACAGTTACAGTTACGAATTTTCCAAAAGTAACTATTACAGTTACAGTTACTGCAAAAAAGTAACGTCGTTACTTTTCGTTACTGTATAAAACTAAGTAATAGCTAAAAAGATTTGGCTTATTTAATAGAAACGTACGAAGGCATGCAGGTAGTAAAAATTACACGCAATAAAGCTATACACGAGGGGACCTAAAATGATGCACTCATGCCCAAACAATCGTTGTTTACGGCTCACTTTTTTTATTACGGAAGTTTTGCTATCCATCAAAAGGGAAACTTTATTTTTTGGTTGCTGCACTTTCACTGCAAGAAATTTATTTGCAAAACATCATTGTAGCATAGAATTAGTTGTTTTTCAAAGTTGGAATCAGAGAGACGAACTGGAGGACAACACAGCCGAAACAATCTTTCAATGTCAACTTAATTTATTTTCGCCTAAAATGCCGTCTCTTGACCGCCCTGCACAGTGAGAGAGAATGGAAAAAAGGGGGCGGAGGTGGCGGATCGACGGAAGGCCCTCGTAGGAAAGGGGAAACGGGCGTGGGAGTACATCAGTTCTCGAGGTGTTTTTGAAGGATACTAAAAAAAAAACGCTTGGTTGACTTTTTATTTCGTACTTGTGGTCGGAGACGGAGACAAATTTGAGCCATTGCCGAAGCGGCGTTTGTCCGGGGGCCATCGGAGTCATTCTCCCGCCCCAACCCGCAGCCGCCCCTATCCCCGGAATGAGACAAGATATTTCCAAAGGGAATAGAAACTGAAACGAACGCTTTACTGTTTTCTTCCTCCCCTTCCTCTCCTCCCTTCCTCTCCTCCCCTTCCTCTCCTCCTCCCCCCCCCCTCCGCCGTCCTCACAAAGGCGGATTTTGCGGCTCGACCGGAAAAAAACTGCTCTCACAATCCCAGCCTTCCACCAACGTTACTAGAATACTCGCATCGCTTACTAATGAAGAATCCCAGTCGCCGGGGTCGCAAACGGAAGAGATTAAAAGGGTTAAATCGGAGCTTGAAGTTATAGACCAGAATAAATACCACGGTGCATTCTAGTAACGTTGCCTTCCACAGCACTCACGTCTCCGATCCCAGGAACCGCTCCCTTCGTTTGGTTTGAGGAATAGGCCGAACGAAGCTCACCCAAGTATTCCTTGCACCCAACATTCAAAAGCAGATGTAGCTACTGTTTTCGTTTCGGCCACAGCCCTCGAAACGAAGTCGCGAGGCTTTTCCCAAGAACATTTCTTCGTGCAGTGGCACTGTGGTCAGACGTCTGCCGGCCAAGATGCTGGCTGGTGTGAGGGCACTCGGGGGCCACCATCGTTGGGGTCGTCGTATGTGTGGAGGGGCATGAAATTTATTACTTCCTAGACCTCGTTCGAGCACTTGGTACAGTTCGATGGAGCCCCTAGACCAGGGGTCCCAAACGCGTGGTCCCAAATACGGCCAGGGGTCTCTAAAGCGAACAATGGTCGCAAGCAACTGCGACTTGTGAATCGAACACTCTACAGTGCGCACAGGGCTGGACGAGCGTGAGGCCGCCGATAGACTCCCCGCGGCGTTTTATGACCCTGCAAACGGGGCTGCACGTCGCTAATGAGAAAGCGACGCCCTGACCGGAGTTTTCCAGGGTTCCGCGAAAGTGAAAAGGTTTCAGTGCATTTTGTGGGTGTTTGTTTTCCTGTTCGCCTTTGTGTCAAACACTTTTACTGCCCTCCAGATGTGGCGAAAATGCATCCACGTGCGCTTAGGCGCGTGTCGCAGCGTTATTTATGGTCTGGGTGAGAGCGATGTCACGCTGCTGAGGAAAATACTGCAGCTTAGACTTAGAAACTTCGAGCCCTTAGTAGACCGCGTGGGACACGACGCACACGTGCACGCCTAAACATTTCTAGTCCAGATGTTTTTTCACCCATGAGAAGGGGGTGAGCTGGCATAGTTTTAGACGAAGGTTCTGCGGAAGAAAGGCCGAAAAAGGGAAATGGGCAAACTGTCCACCGGTCGTTAATGAGTGTTGCCGTTGGATAATTTTATAGAAATAAAGTAACTGTAACGATATTTCTCGTTACAGTTACTCAACAAAAAAGTAACAGTGTTACAGTTACAAGTTCCTCTAACTTAAAAGTAACTAGTTACAGTTACAAGTTACTGAAAAAACTAACTAGTTACCGGTAACGCGTTACTAGTAACTAGTTACTGCTCAAGACTGTAGATAATGCTGCACGCATCGGGCATGAACATATACAATGCAGACACTTGGTATACCCATGTTGCCAGCGGCACCAGCAGTACGGCTGAGCGGAAGCCATGCCCCTTCTGTCACCAAGCAAAAGGCACCTTGCGACACGTCATCGCACAGTGTACGTCACTCAAAGCCCCCATCCCACAAATCCCATCCCCAACCACCACCCCCCTACCCCCTTCCCCCAAAGAACGATGGGAGATCCTACGGTCCAGCCCCACCGCAACGACCCACGCGGCCCTTGTGTCCCGGGGCCTGGAGGTGCTGGCCGCTTATGGGCCCTGTGAATAAGGGACCACCCCGCCGGAGGCCGCCTCAATGGTGACCTCAAGGGCTCAATTAAAGTTCTATCTATCTATCTATCTATCTATCTATCTATCTATCTATCTATCTATCTATCTATCTATCTATCTATCTATCTATCTATCTATCTATCTATCTATCTATCTATCTATCTATCTATCTATCTATCTATCTATCTATCTATCTATCTATCTATGTATCTATCTATCTGTCTGTCTGTCTGTCTGTCTGTCTGTCTGTCTATCTATCTATCTATCTATCTATCTATCTATCTATTACTATCTATCTATCTATCTATCTATCTATCCGTCCGTCCGTCCGTCCGTCCGTCCATCCGTCCATCCATCCATCCATCCATCCATCCATCCATCCATCCATCCATCCATCCATCCATCCATAGGCGGGGGCGGTGAAGCCCTGCGTGGTGAATCCCGCCCCCCTCGCAGGATTTATTAATAAAGGTCATTTTCTCTCTCTCCATCCATCCATCCATCCATCCATCCATCCATCCATCCATCCATCCATCCATCCATCCATCCACCCATCCACCCACCCACCCATCCATCCATCCATCCATCCATCCATCCATCCATCCACCCACCCACCCACCCACCCCCACCCACCATCCATCCATCCATCCATCCATCCATCCATACCATCATCCATCCATCCATCCATCCATCTATCTATCTATCTATCTATCTATCTATCTATCTATCTATCTATCTATCTATCTATCTATCTATCTATCTATCTATCTATCTATCTATCTATCTATCTATCTATCTATCTATCTATCTATCTATCTATCTATCTAATCTTGGCGCTATATGTTCCCACAACAATAACGGGAAAGTACTAAATACAGTGTGTAATGCAATGGCACGGTTCCTTTTTACATAGGGTTAGTGAATGTTTTCTTTTTCCTACTCGGATCTGTCGTGCAAATGTCTACATCGGACGGAGGTCACCGAAACAGGGAGGAAACCGTGGAGAAAAATAGTTGGCGGAGAGTCACCGCGGACGCACCACACCTAGGCATGTACGCATGAGACTCCTCAGTCGATACATGTCATGTGCTTGATGTATTGTAGAGTGCTGTGTAATCGTACATGGTGCCGCAGCATGCGCGTTTCACTATCAGCGGTGGGCCAGAACTCGTTTTCTATGTGATGTGGATTCCTTGGTGTGACAATGGCTCGAGCATGTATATAGACAACCACTCTATTTTCATGTTGTTAGAATGTTTCGTTGTGTAACCGAGTAGACCCGTGTTACACTTAGCCAGCTTATGTTGCCGGTCGATTACTTCTCCCCTCGCCGCTTGTTAGAATCGAAGGCACAAAATACGGTGTGACGTCATAAATTCGACCTCGTCAATGACCTCTTGCAGGTAGTGCGAAGGTGTTTATGCGGCTTGCATAAGTTCCGTCTGTGCATTGAGATGTCTCCTGACTGTGTCGCAAAAAACTTGGGGCCGACCATCACTCAGCGGGTAGGTTCCAGCAATGGCGACCGCCGGCTGATGGCCGGGCTACACAGAAAACCGAGATAGGGCGGCGGCGGCAGTGCAAGCGCACTCTTAAATCGGCGCTCCTTGGTGCCCGTGGGCGCCCACGCGCGGGGCAGCGTAGAAGGTCGGTCATCGTTACCGTGCTTCGCTTACATCTGCGCGGACCTGTACGTGCTTCGTTTTCTTTCGACCTTTCAGACCCGTTACAATGCTCTTCTGTTGCTCCAACGTCCCATTCGGATAGTACAATTGACATCTATGAATGGTTCGTTTCTCGATAGGTAAATGTCGTCTGTCTCGCTCAGCCGGCTTGCCATCGAGACGTCTCTCGCTGCGTCGTTTGGGATGCCAGACCTTTAGCGTTCCGCAGCCCATCGAAAAACTCGCTGTATCGTGTTTCTTTTTGGTGATCCTCCGCCACTACGAAGGGTTCTGGTTTTGATACGCAAGCACCCTTTCGCCAGATGAAGTCGGTGCTTTGTCACATAGGCTGCTGAATCCTGTCTGGTAGACCTGACTCTTCATATGACCGACACACGCCGGTGAGAAGTCGCTTAAAGGAACAACAATTGGTCCAAGATCATAGCGTTTATATTTTCCGTCCATATTATTATTCCTAAGAAGGCTGCTGTTAAGCATGTCTTCGTTATTTTGCTGCGGTGCTTCCATTGTAGCGAAGCTTTCAGTACAACGTGGCATCGCAAAGTTGACGCGGATAACAACAAAACGGTGGTTCCAGCTTCCTTACATTTGTTTCTGTCCTTTCACATGCTCTCTTATTCTGGTTATAATGTCAGGTAACTTTAATTTCTCGGTGTTAGAGTAGTTCTTATTCTGCTACTGGAGGGGTGTTCCTAAATCGGCCTCGTGGCCGCCTAGGTTATCCTTACGGTAGGTCTGCTTCTGAAAAAGGCAGTTCCCTGAATGGTGTCAACTCACAATAGAGCTCTGCCGTTTCCTCACACATTTCAAAGGTTAGCAAAGGTAGTTCGACATGTCTGACTTACCAGATGGAACAACTCAGACCCCTGTATGGGTGCGACCTCCCACGCTGCTGTGGCTTTCGGAGATAGTTTTCGTGAAGTCTACCACCTGGAGTCTAGAACAGAGGTGTAAGAAAACTCAAACGCTTGCGACTTTGGTCTTTCTTCAGCTGGCTTCACTTCACGTGCGTTGTCATCTAGTTGGATAAGAGTCGCTGCGCGGCGTTTTGTCTGCAGTAGGCTTTGTCGCGTGTTTTTCACTCTTGCCTTAAGTTGGCATGCTCTACGGTGCCTTTTAGCATACTCATACATGCATGTTATTTTTATTCAAACTCCTATTCGGCCTTAGAAAATGTTGAGACCGGGCCGGCAAGGAGGGCTCGTTGCCTAACAGAAACATAGGAGACGTTAGCGGATGAATTGCTCAGGGTATTTTTCATGGTTTTGTTCTCGTGTATTGTTAGAAAAGAACCGCTCCTTCGTGTCCGCCCCGCAGTGAAGGCCGTTCCGCGGTCCATGATTAGGAATTCAGGGGCTAAATGTCGCAGCACAACTTGGTTTATGAAGAACTTGACATCTTCTTGTGCAGTCCCCCTCGGAAATGCGGTGGTCTCTGCGTAGCGCGTCATGTAGGCTGTCGCTACTACAATCCACTTGTTCTCGGAACGGGATGTAGGGAACGGGCCCAGTAGGTCCATTCTAATCGGTCGGAAAGGCCTCGATGGGACGGCTATCGACTGCAGAAGTCCGGCGGGTCTCGTCGGTGGCGTTGTTCGTCGCTGGAAGTCGCCGCAGCTCCAGACGTAGTGGGTGACGTCGGATGCAAGGTGGGGCCAGTAGTGCTTCGCGTTGATTTTTTCATTTGTGCGGGCTGTACGAGATGTCCCGAAGATGGGTCGTCGTGGCACGGTTCTAAAGTTTCGTCACGGAGCTGCGGGAAGACAAGAAGATAATTCCTTCTCCTTCCGGGGCTGAAATTTTTCTTCACGAGAACGGGGTTTTCGGGCTTAATGCTGGTAGGTTGCGTTTGAAGGTCCTAGGCAGGGCGACGTTGCATCCTTTGAGGTAGTCGATAATGACGCGTGAGTCGGGGTCAGCACGCTGCTGGGCGGCTAGGTCACGCCCCGTCACGACTTCGAAGAAAGCAGTGTCTTCATTACTCTTGTGGTGGTGGATCGACGGGAGCGCGGAGAGAGGCAGTCGGTGTCAGAGGGTTTCCTGCCGGATTTATAGACGATTGTAACGTCGAACTCTTGCAGGTGCAAGCTCCACCGCCCAAGACGACATGAGAGGTCCTTCAAATTGGTGAGCCAACACAGCGCATGGTGGTCTGTCACAACTTGATTGGTCTACCATACACGTATGGGTGAAATTTTGTAAATCGCCCATATAATAGCGACGCACTCTTTTTAAAACTCTGGGTAGTTTTTCTCCTCCTTCGACAGACCACGGCTTGGCAAAGGCGATTACGTTTTGCGGAACCGCTTTGTGTTTGGACGAGGATGGCACCCAAGCCTATATCACTGGCGTTCGTATGCATTTCCGTTTTGGCGTCTTCTTCGAAATGAGCGAGAACGGGCGGACTTTGTAGGCGTTTTCGCAGCTCTCCGAATGCATTTTCTTGGTCGTTTTCACAGCTAAAAGTAGTGTTATCTTTCTCGCAGAATGCGTTTTCTTGGTCGTTTTCCAGGCTAAAAGTAGTGTTATCTTTAGTCAAGCGTGTGAGTGGCTCTGCAATGCGTGCGAAGTTTGCGACGAAGCGCCTGTAGTATGCGCACAGTCCGAGAAATCTTCGCACGCCGTTCTTCGCAGGCCTTCACAATGGCCTTCACAAAGTTCGCAATGGCTGAAGTTTTTGCCTGGTCAGGCAGGACTCCCATGGCGTTGACGACATGGCCCAAAAACTTGCGCTCGGCGTACACGAAACGCCACTTTTCAGGCTTCAGCTTTAACCCCCAAGTACGAATGGCCTCGAGTAAAGACTCCAACATCTCAAGGTGTTCGTCGAAAGTCCGGGCGAATACCCCAACGTCGTCGAGGTATACGAGGCGGGTTGGCCACTTCAGGCCAGCTAGCACTGTGTCCATGAATCTATGAAACATTGCTGGCGCCGTGCACAGCCCAAACGGCATAACCTTTAACTCGTATAGGCCATCCGGGTTATAAATGCGATCTTCTCTTGGTCTCTCTCGTCCACTTGAGTTTGCCAGTAGCCTGTCTTCAGAACTATCGATGAGAAGTTTTCGCATGGCAGAGGTGGTCAAGGGCGTCGTCGATTCATGGTAGGGGGTACACTTCCTTTTTTTGTGATTTTGTTCAGTCGCCAGTAGTCAACGCAAAACCTAATGTACCGTCTTTTTTCTTCAACCTGTACGACTGGAGCAGCCCAGTGGCATTTGAATGGCTGTATAATGTCGTCGCTGATCATGTCGTCGACTTGAGTCCGGATTGCGTCCCGCTCGTGTGAAGAGACGCGGTACGGTGACTGTCTGGTAGGTCAGGCTCCATCTTCGGTTATTATTCGGCGCTTCGCTGGAGATGGCTGAAGTACTTTTGAGTTCGACGAACAACACTCCCTGTGGAACCGCAGCAAAGCCAATAATTTGTTCCGTTTTTCTTATGGTAACGCCGGATTCACGTCAAAGGGATTCGGACGCTTGAAGGTACCTTTAGGTGCGCGTTCGAATTCGGCAACCGCAGAACCGCAGCACAGCCAATAATTTGTTCCGTTCTGCTTATGGTAACGGCGGATTCACGTCAAAGGGATTCGGAAGCTTGAAGGTACCTTCGGGTGCGCGTTCGAATTCGGCAACCGCGATCACGTCACTTGCTTCTTGCGCTTCTTCGAGGAACACAATCGCAGCGCCCTTGTTTTAATGCTGGTACTCGTCGGTTAAATTAGCGACCAAAACGTGGGATTGGCGTTGCTTAAAGCGCGCAATGCCTCTTGCGACAAAGCCACCGTGGCCGAGAAGCAGCCTTTGGTCACTCTCTACGATAGCGTCGACATAAAAATAAAACTGCAACTCATGGCTCAAGCCAAATTTCGTTTGATTACCTTTGATTTTTACTTGATGGTGGTTTGCGCGCTGATGGAGCGGGCGGACACATGGAGGCCCTAAGGTACTCCGCACCGTTACAGCCGCGGGAGTAGGCCGTTTCACCCCGGGGTACTAACTCAAGATCGTAGCCCAATAAGCTGTGGTATGTGCTGCAGGTGCTTCATTGTTCGCGAGTCCACGTGCAGCAAATTCACAGAGTATTCGCAGTCTTCACCTGGTCATCGATGTCGCAGCGTTCCAGTTGGAGTAACTGTTTTCGCGAGTAAGGCATGGCGGTGTTGGCCTGTGTCATACATTTGTTGGCCAACTTGTGAACGGGTTTATATATCACTGCGTGGTACACGTGATCCATTCCTTCGCACACTAGTGACGATTACATCATTAAATTCATTACCTTTGTTATTGTTTCTGCTGTAAATGATAGCTGCGGTGCCGTGAAAGGCTATATGAAGGAAGTTGTTGAGTCTTTTTGGTTTCTTACTGTGACATCTTCAGTAGAATATTTAGCCACGTTTCGAGGAAAACCCTTACAAATAATTTGAGAGAGATGCTTTTCCCACTACCACGTTATCGTGAAGCGTTTAGTTCTGGTCCATGGCAGGATGTGTTATCCCGGGTGAAAAAAATGGCAGTCCGTGAAAACACCGGAACGCTAGAAGTTAAAACATGAATGGAGAAGGTTCTGTTTATTGGTTGAACATGTGTACCCTGTGTACGTAAGCCGGAACAGTGGAACATGTTTTCGTGGAGTGCTGGGACACCGTATTTCTTTGGTGCGTCTTACAGAGAACGTTAAAGAAACACCTGCCCATTACAGAGCATGGCATTCGGTTCAGTAAAGTTAGTTTCGTAGAAGAAGTGGTTGGTGTCGTCGTGGAGGGTGGTGAAGGACCCGATGACGAGACGAGGCCAGTAGGGGATGAAGAAAAAGAAGTCTATTTACACTTATTTACAGGAGACGACAAAAACATAGCACAAGACAAAAACGAGAACTAAATTACAATTAAAAGGCGCCGCAGCGCGCAAGGGGGTATCGCGGCCGATCCCGGGTGGGGGCCCGGAGGCCAAAAAGGTGCCGAACCGCCGCACGGTTGGCGAAAAATTTTGTGGGGCTCTGGCGCCCAGAAACCGCCACGGGAGCAAGTCTTGGGGCGACCACTCTGGGCCGCAGCCCCAAACAAACCCCCGGAAGCATGCGCGAGCAGGGCGCGAGCAATGCCGCCTCCCCCACAGCAGCGCACATGCCAATAAGGATTTTGACCTCTGCCCCCCCCCCCCCCCTGGCCGTCCCCGAAGGTCAGGATGAAAGGAAAGCCTCCCCCGACGCCGCGTAAAAGCCCCGGCGGGGCCCCCTAAAAGGGTTGCGACTGGGCGTCGGCGGAGGCCGCCCCAACATTCCGCCACCGGATGGGGAGACCCAACAAGGCCACGAGAAGGGAGGGGGGTCATCGTCAAGAGGGGGCCCATCGGCGCTGCAATCATTACAGCTCCCCTATCAAAAGCCTGTTTCAGGACTGCTTGGACTACTACAGGGTCCAAAAAAAAGTGATTACAGCGCGGGTAACCCAAACAAAAAACAAAAAAACGCGAAGAATATCCTTTGAGGGCTCCATGCATGCAAGCGCGATTTCCGCATGCCAGCAAAGCACAAAGTGAAATGCTACACGAAGAGAAAAAAAAATGCTGCATAACATGCCCGGGGCACATCATGCAACCAGAAAAATACCCGCGTCGGGATACAACAAGGGCAAAAGTGAGGCTCACTCGCGAAAACAAGGGAAGGAACAAGAGAAAACGGAAGCCAAATGAACTACGCAACTGCAAAATAAAGCAAGAAAAAAACAGGGTGAACCGTTACTTTTCGCCCCAAGTACAGAGAAAAACAAAAAAAAACAGGAGCAGAATGAACCGCCCACGAGCGTTCAATAAGTTCACCACAGTTCCTCCTCCGTTCGCCCGTAACACCCCGACTTAATTGGGCGCTGCTTCGAGGTGCAAATCCAAACTCAGGTTGTTGCACCAACCGCGATGTTCAGCTTCGACAAGGCATCAGGTGGCCCGCCTCTGCAACCTGTTAGGGGGAAACCCACAATGCCAGAACCACACGCATGACCAGGAGCCGAAGCTTAAGAGGCTTCCTTTCTCATGCACGCGTTTTGACACTGTCACCTCCAGCGCATGCAAAACGGGGGTCTCCACTGCCCCTTTGTCGACCCTCGCTCTTATTCGGGCCCTCGATTTACTTGCGTCCGCACACAGCAGTTCATCAGCGTTCGACGCTGTGGAGCTGGACCTAGACTTAGGAGACCCCAAAAGCTTGTCCAGCTCAACACTAGAGCCATTGCCACAGCTTGTCGACGGCTTGTCAACACAAATAAGTACTGGCGGACCATGCTGAGGACGCGTACCAGCCAGTGCGGACAACGGCTCAGTGCCGTCCGAGGCCATGTTGCTGGGCCCGGGCATCAACTGCCCGCGTTAGCCCGCTGCATACCGCCGCGCGGTTCATGCCGTCTTTCCGCAACCGCACAAAGCCCGAGGGCGCTACTGCCACCGGAAGCCCGTTTGAGCAGGCTCGGGCTTGATTCGGCAAAGATTCCCGAGCAGTGCGGTGCTCGAACACGTTCGACGCCACTGCGCCTCGTCTACGCATGAGAAAACCAAAGAAGTCACCCGGTGTACGACGCAAGCTTCTCATTCCACTGTAGAATGGCTTGTCGAAGCAAGGGAGCACTGTCGGGTATGCCTGGGCGCGAGCACCGGTTTGAGCGGACGGAAGCTGTATGGCGTGCAAGTCTGGGTCTCTCGACATGGCACAACCATCCTGTCCCCGTACTCTGCCGTCAGCCGCCGTGCCTGCAGGAGTTTTCCGCCGCAGCCGTCCGCGGTAGCGTCTGTCCCAAGCAAACCCTTTGGGGGAGGGCCGGTCTTGATACGGCCGAGATTTTGAAGCACCCAAGTGGGCCCTTGGCTGTCTGACCGACCGCCTCTATTCCTACCCCCCGTGGATCTCAGCGGAGCCGCCTCGGTATTGCCCGGATCTTTTGCTTGGCCCGCACAGTCGCCGACCAAGCCCGCCACCACTTCCCCGGCGCATGCCTTCGCGGCGAGCGTGCCTGCCTGATCCGTGGCGTGAGCTGTCGACTCCGCTGCCCTTGGCTTTGTAGCCAAAGTGCCGCCTACAATAGCCCTCGACGGGATAAGAACCGCGGGCTCGCGGTCGCGCCTTCACGGGAAGCCAGTGAGACGGGTTTCACCGGCCTGGTCAGCTGATCAGGGGTGAAGATCCTTTTCAACACCGCAATTTTGTTCATTGCGTCGAGACTCAGCTTGAAGGGCTTAGCGGAGACCCTAGGCCCCACTAGCCGGCCGTCCACCTTGTATGGCTGATGTTTTGAGATTCCGGAAACCGCCGCAGTGACCAGATGCGGCTTTTCACATGCCTCGGAAACGGCTACTTCGACCAACCGTTCCCTCAGTGGGGGTGGACTGGCTTCGCGATCAAGATAGCGGTAACGGCGGACGTCAGCGGACGAATGTGTTGTCTGACCACAACTGCAGCACGGCCGCACAACGTTCTCGTTTCCCGGACGCGCTAGGAATTCCGCTTCTGCCAAACTCACAAGCCGCTCCAGCTCTCGCGTTTTGCGCGTTCCGCTTCGAGCACCTTGTCCCTAGCCATGCTGGGCTCTGGCAATGAGGATATCCCACCAAAAAAAGAAAAGGTGCAGAGACGGACCGTCCACTCACCGTCGATGATACGGCCGCCCCGCTGCACCACACACGTCAGGCCCACACGTCCCGCGGGGATCGGAAGGTGCTGAAGTGAAGTTTCCCCGGCAGGAAAACTAATTCATCCGTTGTCTCGTAGGCGGCGCGCAGCCGCCCTGCTCATCGTTGTCCTTGCGTGTAGACGACTTTTTTCTTCTACTCTCGCGGTCACCTTTGGGTCACCCTTCGTTCACGAGTTCGTCATTTGAAGCGACGAAGATATCCCCGACGCTGTCGGGCTTCGCCAGTAAAGTTAGGTTTTGTAGAAGAAGATGGTTGGTGTCATCGTGGAGGGTGGTGAAGGACCCGAGACGAGACGAGGCCAGTAGGGGATGAAGAAAAAGAAGTCTATTTACACTTATTTACAGGAGACGACGAAACATAGCACATGACAAAACGAGAACTCAATTACAATTAAAAGGCGCCGCAGCGCGCAAGGGGGTTTCGCGGCACGATCCCTGGTGGGGGCCCGGAGGCCAAAAAGGTGCCGAACCGCCGCACGGTTGGCGAGAAATTCGTGGGGCTCTGGCGCCCAGAAACCGCCACGGGAGCAAGTCTTGGTGCGACCACTCTGGGCCGCAGCTCCGAGCAAACTCCACGAAGCATGCGCGAGCAGGGAGCGAGCAGGGCGCGAGCAATGCCGCCTCCCCCACAGCAGCGAACATGCCAATAAGGATTTTGACCTCTGCTCTCCCCCCTGGCCGTCCCCGAAGGTCAGGATGAAAGGAAAGCCTCCCCCGACGCCGCGTAAAAGCCACCGGCGAGGCCCATACAAAGGGTTGCGACTGGCTGGCGTCGGCGGAGGCCGCCCCAACATTCCGCCACCGGATGGGGAGACCCAACAAGGCCACGAGAAGGGAGGGGGGTCATCGTCAAGACGGGGTTCATCGGCGCTGCAATCATTACAGCTCCCCTATCAAAAGCCTGTGTCAGGACTGCTTGGACTACTGCAGGCTCCAAAACAAAGTGATTACAGCGCGGATAACCCAAACAAACAACAAACAAAACGCGAAGAATATCCTTTGAGGGCTCCATGCATGCAAGCGCGATTTCCGCATGCCAGCAAAGCACGAAGTGAAATGCTACCCGAAGAGAAAAACAAATGCTGCATAACACGCCCGGGGCACATCATGCAACCAGAAAAGTACCCGCGTGCGGGATACAACAACAAGGGCAAAAGTGAGGCTTACTCGCGAAAACAAGGGAAGGAACAAGAGAAAACGGAAGCCAAATGAACTACGCAACTGCAAAATAAAGCAAGAAAACACAGGGTGAACCGTTAATTTTCGCCCCAAGTACAGAGAAAAACAAAGAAACAGCAGCAGAATGAACCGCCCACGAGCGTTCAATCAGTTCACCACAGTTCCTCCTCCGTGTCGCCCGTAACACTCGACTTAATCGGGCGCTGCTTCGAGGTGCAAGTCCAAACTCTGGTTGTTGCGCCAACCGCGATGTTCAGCATTCGACGAGGCATCAGGTGACCCGCCTCTGCAACCTGTTAGGGAAGCCCACAATGCCAGAACCACACGCATGACCAGGAGCCGAAGCTTCAAGAGGCTTCCTTTCTCATGCACGCGTTCGACACTGTCCCCTCCAGCGCATGCAAAACGGCGGCTCTCCACTGCCCCTTTGTCGACCCTCGCTATTATTTCGGGCCCTCGATTTACTGCGTCCGCACACAGCAGTCCATCAGCGTTCGACGCTGTGGAGCTGGACCTAGACTTAGGAGACCCCAAACGCTTGTCCAGCTCAACACTAGAGCCATTGCCACAGCTTGTCGACGGCTTGTCAACGCAAATAAGCACTGGCGGACCATGCTGAGGACGCGTACCAGCCAGTGCGGACAACGGCTCAGTGCCGTCCGAGGCCATGTTGCTGGCCAGGGCATCAAATGCCCGCGTTAGCCCGCTGCATACCGCCGCGTCGGTGCATGCCGTCTTTCCGCAACCGCACATGCCCGAGGGCGCTACTGCCACCGGAAGCCCGTTTGAGCAGGCTCGGGCTTGATTCGGCAAAGATTCCCGAGCAGTGCGGTGCTCGAACACGTTCGACGCCACTGCGCCTCGTCTACGCATGAGGAAACCAAAGAAGTCACCCGGTGTACGACGCAAGCTTCTCATTCCACTGTACAATGGCTTGTCGAAGCAAGGGAGCACTGTCGGGTATGCCTGGGCGCGAGCACCGGTTTGAGCGGACGGAAGCTGTATGGCGTGCAAGTCTGGGTCTCTCGACATGGCACAACCATCCTGTCCCCGTACTCTGCCGTCAGCCGCCGTGCCTGCAGGAGCTTTACCACCGGAGCCGTCCGCGGTAGCGTCTGTCCCAAGCAAACAATTTGGGCAGGGCCGGTCTTGATACGGCCGAGATTTTGAAGCACCCAAGTGCACGTTGGTTGTCTGACCGACCGCCTCTATTCCTACCGCCGTGGATCTCAGCGGAGCCGCCTAGGTATTGCCCGGATCTTTTGCTTTGCCCGCACAGTCGCCGACCAAGCCCGCCACCACTTGCCCGGCGCATGCCTTCGCGGCGAGCGTGCCTGCCTGATCCGTGGCGTGAGCTGTCGACTCCGCTGCCCTTGGCTTTGTAGCCGAAGTGCCGCCTACAATAGCCCTCGACGGGACAAGAACCGCGGGGCTCGCGGTCGCGCCTTCACGGGAAGCCAGTGAGACGGATTTCACCGGCCTGGTCAGCTGATCAGGGGTGAAGATCCTTTTCAACACCGCAATTTTGTTCATTGCGTCGAGACTCAGCTTGAAGGGCTTAGCGGAGACCCTAGGCCCCACTAGCCGGCCGTCCACCTTGTATGGCCGATGTTTTGAGATTCCGGAAACCGCCGCATTGACCAGATGCGGCTTTTCACATGCCTCGGAAACGGCTACTTCGACCAACCGTTCCCTCAGTGGGGGTGGACTGGCTTCGCGATCAAGATAGCGGTAACGGCGGCAGTCAGCGGACGAATGTGTTGTCTGACCACAACTGCAGCACGGCCGCACAACGTTCTCGTTTCCCGGACGCGCTAGGAATTCCGCTTCTGCCAACCTCACAAGCCGCTCCAGCTCTCGCGTTTTTGCGCGTTCCGCTTCGAGCACCTTGTCCCTAGCCATGCTGGGCTCTGGCAATGAGGATATCCCACCAAAAAAAGAAAAGGTGCAGAGACGGACCACTCACCGTCGATGATACGGCCGCCCCGCTGCACCACACACGTCAGGCCCACACGTCCCGCGGGGATCGGAAGGTGCTGAAGTGAAGTTTCCCCGGCAGGAAAACTAATTCATCCGTTGTCTCGTAGGCGGCGCGCAGCCGCCCTGCTTCATCGTTGTCCTTGCGTGTAGACGACTTTTTTCCTCTACTCTCGCGGTCACCTTTGGGTCACACTTCGTTCACGAGTTCGTCATTTGAAGCGACGAAGATATCCACGACGCTGTCGGGCTTCACCAGTAAAGTTAGTTTCGTAGAAGAAGATGGTTGGTGTCGTCGTGGAGGGTGGTGAAGGACCCGATGACGAGACGAGGCCAGTAGGGGATGAAGAAAAAGAAGTCTATTTACACTTATTTACAGGAGACGACGAAACATAGCACAAGACAAAACGAGAACTCAATTACAATTAAGAGGCGCCGCAGCGCGCAAGGGGGTATCGCGGTACGATCCCTGGTGGGGGCCCTGAGGCCAAAAAGGTGCCGAACCGCCGCACGGTTGGCGAGAAATTCGTGGGGCCCTGGCGCCCAGAAACCGCCACGGGAGCAAGTCTTGGTGCGACCACTCTGGGCCGCAGCTCCGAGCCAACTCCACGAAGCATGCGCGAGCAGGGCGCGAGCAATGCCGCCTCCCCCACAGCAGCGCACATGCCAATAAGGATTTTGACCTCTGCTCCCCCCCCCCCCCTGGCCGTCCCCGAAGGTCAGGATGAAAGGAAAGCCTCCCCCGACGCCGCGTAAAAGCCAGCGGCGAGGCCCATACAAAGGGTTGCGACTGGCTGGCGTCGGCGGAGGCCGCCCAAACATTCCGCCACCAAATGGGGAGACCCAACAAGGCCACGAGAAGGGAGGGGGGTCATCGTCAAGACGGGGTTCATCGGCGCTGCAATCATTACAGGTTCCTTCCGGTTAATTTGATCATGGCGCTCGGCTACCATACCATTTGGACGTACAAAATGGCTGTGCGCCATGCGGACCGGAATGCGCTCACTGGAGGCAAGTATGTTGCACCAAATTACAGGCTGTTGTATGAAGTGTACAATTTGCAGGACCCCGAACGTGAATGGCTTCCTGTTTTGGAAGGGCTGTGTTCATTTGATGTTTCTTTTAAGTCTTTCTGCACTCTAAGAAATCGGGGGAGCAGTTGAAGAGCCCAAAACCGTCACTGTACCTTGCAAGCGTTGGTGGACTCCCCTCGAAAGCTGCGGGGAGTTGGATGCAATGCTCGCTCCCCATGAGGAGGAGAGCAAAACTGACCGCGTACTCTTCTCGTGCGCGGCGGAGTCAGCCCCAGTTCTGCTCCCGCACCAGTGAAGAGTAAACCTGCGCATCGTCTCCCATCTCCAATACGAAGAGTAGAATTGCAATTTCATTTTTTGTCCAGTGCGGGAGTAAGCATGGAGATGCACTCCTGCCACCTGCGCACACCAAGTCATCAGCGATGTTTTGTTTGCATACGAATATATTATATAAGCGGTTGTGAAAAAAAGCCCCCATTACTTCTGCCGCGCATTCTAAACGTGCAAGAATATGAATTCGTGTAACGATTGCTCGCAGCGTTCAGTGGCGGCAGGGGGGCAAACCGAAGGAACTATTCTACGGACCGCTGCAGACGGTCGCTTTGAAAGAGTTTGATAGACGTACGCTTGTACCGCGCCTAGTCGAGCTAAAAAAAACGGATTGTAAATCTGAGATCGATTGAGAAAAATGGTGTTGCAAGAAGTGAAGTCCGCGCTCTTCTGATAGCTCAAGCTGCAAGCGCAACACGAACCCGACCCAACAACCGTGGCTAGTGTCGCCGAGATAGGCATGTACATACGATAGCTTTATTAGGTTAAATAAAGGAAATCCGTATACATAACTGGTATTAACAGCAATATGGGGCCTATCTGCAAGATCGGAGTGTGAGGAACAGGCGATACCACTGCGAGGGCATCTCAAATGCACCCTCTACGGTGAAAGCTATCTCGTGGGCTTACGAGCGACGATAAAAGCGTACACACCGATCGGTTGCTGGAACTCAAGCGCCTTTGTTAAGCAAAGAGAAAATGATGACCCCCCCGCCCCCCCCCCCCCCCACTTCCCGCGGCGGCGCAGGCGTGGATCACGATACGTAACGCGTCATACATCCGGGGGTCAGGTAACGCGAACCGCCCGAGCAAGCGTGAGAAAGGCACCTTCAGCGAGCCACGAAGTGCACGTGTTCTGCAAAAACCTACACAGGCGGTGAACCCCCCAAGGCCCGGGCGGGCGACTTACAGGCCGCGCCAGACCGTGATGTCAATGTGCTATGAACGAAGTGGGCTTTCAAGCCAGACGCTTCGTGCAACATGGGGAAGTTGGACCTGCCCTTATCGTCATACTTGCTTCGACACAGTATAGACGCGTGTTGGCTAACTGCTGGCCGCTTGTGCGTCAGCGCAACATCATGCACACGCGAACAAGTCGTATATTCGTCTTCATTCGTGCGTGCGCGCGTGGTACTAGTTTTTTTTTTTGGACGAACATCACAGCGGTGACAGCGCTGAGGCAGATTCCGGAACTATGCGCACTGTGTCGCGATGCGCGCGCTATGGCCCGACTGTATCCGCGGCCGTCGCAGGCTTCGCGCCTTGAGCTTGGGATCTTTCGCAGCTATTACGACCTTGGATTTATCTACCGGACGAAGAAACGCTGGCGGGAAGTAGAGGTAAGCCATTAGTTAACCTCGTATTCTTGTCTTGTGTATTTAACGAAGCAGAGTTACTCTCGGTACTTCGGTCCGCGGAAGCGGTTAGTCATAACGTTTTCGTGATTGATTTTGACCGTTGCTTAGTTTGAAGGGCGGCTTTTGTACCCGTGTGCAAACAGCGTCGATTCTTGTACCGTTTCAATCGCTTTGATTCGTGAAGTGTTGGTATCCTTGCGGAATGTTTTCGCAGGTAGGAAGCATGGTCGCGCGAGTAGTCGCAGCGCTACGCTGTACTCTTAGCTCGGTGGCTAGGGTTAGAGTGGCGGCCATGCAGTAGCTGTGGCTACCTGCGCGGCTCCAAAGAATTGCGGACAATAGGCTGAGTGATAGGAGCGCGTCTAGCGCGTGGTAGTCACTAAATTATAATAATTTTAGTGACCACCGCGCGTACAGCAGCAGACTGAAATGCTGTTCAGACAAGTTTTTTTACGTTTTGCTTGAGGGCAGGATGGACGGAAATGGGACTTTTCGGGGCGTACTCACCGCACTGTTAAAGGAGCCATGAAGAGAAAATGCAAGTTGGTTTTATTCGAAAGATTTCGTGTTTTATAGTGCCCCCAGCGCTTGTCCGGATACAAACGGTGCTTTATTCACTGAGAATTAAACAATTTAGGTTAAAATTTTGATTTTCCCGCTCAATCGTGCGTTTTCGTGGTCCCAAGTGACATCACGGGAACCGACCGCTCTGCAGCCTAGAGTACCTTCATTCACGCATCCGCCGTACAGGGTAGAGACACGTAACGCTGGCGCCGCCATGTTCGGTTGCTCGCTCGCCGCCGAAGCAAGTCATTGTGTCAAAACCGCGCTAAAATTATCGCCGCAACGCGGTTTACTGAAGAAGTTTGAATCATATTGTCTGTTTCGCGTTGCTAGGTCTCGTGGGAAACGAAAAGAATAACGCGTTGAGCCCGTTGGCCCAATTGCGGCGGCACGGGACCGTTCAAAGGTTGTCTCCACCCTGTAGCGGTGTTTGTTTGTTCCCGCGTTTCTTTACGTTCCGTAACCTAGATGGCGCCACCATACCGTGGCAAGCGTTTGGTTTGTTTTTGCCCGCATTTAAACCTGGCTTGTTTTTGTACTGAGAGAAAATATTCGTTCCCTGAACAGTGCTCGCTCGACAAATGGGGTCACGTAAGACACCGTTGCTTGCGTCAATCGGCCAGTGTCGTCTGAGACAACCCCAAGCCCCATAGTGCTGTGCAGCTAAACCAAAGCATGCTGTGCGCAGTACGAACAGCAGAACGCATCAGTACTTCTATGTTTACATGTGCTTTCGTAACTTCCACTGTTTGTCCCATCATTCCGATTGCTTTGTAAAGAATGTGCCCTAAATTTAAGCGCAAATCGCTCGTTCGTCTAGTTTGTAAGCTCTACCTAATTTGCGTCTGCTTCTGCCAGCCTCCGCCAATCGCAGAGCTTAGCCATGTGACATCACAGGTTCTGTTGCGGGAAATGAGCTGGTGGGTTCGCATGACCATTCCTTCCCGTTTTTCCTAATTATGTAGCTTATTTGAGCGAAGTTTACGTTAAAAGTGGTGTCAGTATGATTCTAACGAGACAATCTTTTGAATGAACCAAACTTATGTTTTCTCTTCATGGCTCCTTTAAGGGGAAAATACATGCGTCTAAGGCGATGAGCGACGCGAGAATCCTCACTCAGTGTGTACGGCAGACAGGTATTGTGTGCGACACAGACAAGCGAAAATTTTTTACACAGGCCGCTGACGGCGGCGACAGCGGCAGCCGACGGCCGTCGCCGTCGCGGGTTTATTCCCGGACAGAAGCAGCCCACAAGCGAGCGGCAGCAACGAGGACGAAGGGCATTGGCAGCAATGCATTACTTTTTTTCGTTTGTCGCTGTCGCCCACACTGTTTGTTGTACCCATTACATTACTTTTTTCGCGTCGGTTGTCGCGGTCGCTCGAGCGTTAGAGCGTTCTGATCGTTCAATAACGAGCCTATTGGTTCTCATCAAATGTTGCGATCTGCAGCGTGCATGCAACGAAGCGTACTCGAGAATGAAGAAAACAGTAGCTATATGACCATTAGCAACTTTTTCACGCTAGTCTTGTGAACGTATAATTGGCCCTACGTTGCAGTCGGCTGAGGACAAAATCCAATGCAAATTATTCAGGGATTATAACCTTACAAAAAGAGTTATGTTTCCTTAAATTTTGTGCAATGTTTTTATACCGGGAACGATAGCGGGGTAAACAGTTGAAGCTACGGACACGTAAGCACTAATGGGTTTGGGGCGCAGTGCGTAGGCAGACAGCTGTAGGGCGCGCTGTCTGACATGACATTGGCCAAGTGGTACAATGAGCGTGGTGGCATCCAAGGTCACCACATCCGCATCTAGACTGGTTACTGCGCCAAGCAGTAGGCATTCCAATACGGGTTCAGTGCGTGCTCTCGGCCAAAAACTAATCTATCACCCAATAAACTTCATTTAACGTTGTCAAGTCGTTAATATTTCTTTCATTGTAGAACTTATCTTTGCTGTCCCCCTCTTTCTGTCTATGTAGGAACCACGGGAAGACGCTACTTGCCCGAAGATTTTTTTTTTGAGAGAGAGGGAGAGATCCCCGAGGCGTCAGCAGCAGTGGCCGTCGCATTCAAGACACTTCTCACACCCTTGGACATCGTGGATGGGTTCCCATTGCTGCTGTCTGTGTTTTGGCCGTTCATTGTGTAATACGCTTCAAAGGCGAAGCGCACCTTCTTGCTTCTGTAGACGTTACTTTGGCTCAAGCACGGTGCCCTGGTCGGTACTGTTCTGAAGGCCGCCACCAACATTATGAAGCAGTCAGCTCGAACGTGTTTGTTTTTAATACCAAGTTATGCCTTTTTAAATCTTACTAGCGCATCCTCATTTGAGAACCACCCGCCTAAAAACCCAGGGGAATGTTTCCTGCGGTTTCCTATTGTACCACCAAATTATATCTGTTGCAAAGTTGCCGTGTCAATGGCTTTGTATCTTTGTGTTGATTGCACCTTGTAATGCGTTAATAGTAATCCACGCTGAATTGTTTTAGTCCCAGATTTTTCTTTCGCAAAATGTATTTGTAAATATTTTTATGTGTGCTAAATAAGAGCTGGCTTTTCCAGTCCATGTGAAGCACTCACTGAGGTACTAAGGCCATTTTGTTTTATGTTAACACTGTTAACTATTCTCCCACTGCTGTATTTCTACTGACGCTTTTCGTGCTAATGCCAGTACCTTTTTATTTGTGGATGTTAATGTCATTTTTATCGTCATAATTTAATGTTTGTATTTCAGTGTTTTCAATTGCTTTGCTGCATTTTTATTTGTGAATTTTTCTTGGATGTATCCTAAATAGGCGCTACGTCTCCTTTGTGCATGTGGAGTAGGAACCGTTTTTATGAAGTGATATTTTAATTGCCAATAAATTGCATTTTGTGTTAAATTGCAGAATGAACCGATTGTTGTGGTATTTTGAAAAGTAAAGTCTGAGCTTGTTTTTTCTTCTTTTCCATGTTTCAAAATAGCTAGTCCTGTTTTGTTTGCTTGTAACTGCCTGTAGTACCATCGTGGGGAAGGGTGGGGGGTCTAGTAGCAGGCGGAGCGAAAGCACGCTGCCTCGTGGGGAATAGCAGAACGCTCTTGAGGCGTAACGAGATGCTTTCCAAGAGAGAGTAGTAGTACCCGTCTGCAGTATCCGGGAACGCCACCAATAGAGCTTATTTACGCCTAAAGAGAGTGACGGAACGCTGCCTTGGAGATGGCATTGCAATTCCCACACAGTGTTCAAGTACTCCGCTTCGAAAGCAGCAAGTAAATCCCACGGGGAGTGTTTCGCCTCTCGTTCGGCCGCCACGCGCTACTCCTCGGAAGAGTCGCCCAATGCTTCCAAAGGGAGTGAAATATGGGACAAAAGTTTTTACTCCTAGACAGAGTGCCCAGCTTTCCTCGAGTTCTTAGAGTGTGCCAGCCAAAGTCTGACAGGCCGTTTTTAATTTATCCGTGGGCAAAAGGTTATAAATAAAAAATGGTCGAAGCCCAATAGGTAAGACAACTGACACAAACTCTGTCTGGTGTACCAGACACAGGCTGGAATCCTGCTGGTGCCTGTGTAATTTTTTGCGATTGTAAATGCTATGCGCTCGCACGCGGACGGACATTGTGTGGTCTTACGGTACTCCGTACCTAAAATCTGCGCGTCCGTTGCGACCGGCATTTCATTGCACAGCGCAGTAATGATATTGTGGCCGCTGTCAGTTCGTTCATCTGGCGCTGCTACCCTCTCATTCGCTGTCGCAGCTACGCAGCTTCGTTTCCGCATTGGTTTTCATTCTGACTTTTTCTAGTCGCTCACCTTTACCAGAATATATGGGCCGTTTCCCCTCCTGTAAATTCTTGTTACGCGCCCACGACACATTACGATACATTTTGGGAGGAAGTCTGTTGCGGATTTATTAAAGCAGATGAGTACAAAAAGCTGCAAACCACCTTCTATCATCACCATCAGGGCTACAGGAAAGGAGGCGAATAAACTTGGTTCGGATCAGCCATGGACTCTCGTCCACGTCCTGTTCTCTAACATTGGGGTGCCATGAATCGCGAGAACAACCGGCCAGCGGACTTCATGGCGCAGCGCCTTCAAGTTAGTGCGTGGCCTCGAGTACATCGTATCTTCAAGTTTCGGAGGCCTCACTTTAGAACGGTGCCTGCCATTGCTGCGTGATTGACGCAGACTCTTCACCTAGAACCCGGAGTTCAACCCAAGCCGTCAGACAACCCCGACCCTTGCTTCGCTGTGCTCCCTGGTTGCAGTGATAGGCAGGTCGTGGGAAAACTTCGAAGTTGGCGGGTCATCCTCCGCGTGGAAATGAATGAACTAGTCAACACAACTGTTCGCGTCTTCCAATCCTCCCCATCGGGTATAAGTATGCCTATTAATTAGTGCCGTATGGCACAACAAAGACAGGACGAACTGCGAAACCTGAACGGGCAGATTCAGGACATTCTGGACTGTGAGAGCTTCGCAAAAAGGACTTGGAATACGGCGAAGAGTACTCGGGCATAAATATTTGCGATAAAGTTTCATTATTGGAACGAATGCCTGAGGCAACTTTTAGGAAGACGTTCAGCACAAAGAAGACTTTGTCGGTACCTCAACACAAGCAGGGGCCTCCCATGCGTGGAATTCTCAGAGAAAGGACGCGGCCAGTGCAGTACACCCCTTCCCAACAAGGGCTGCCTTCGAAGCCGTGGGTTCGTCGTCGTCAGTGGAACAGAGGAGGGAGCAGCATTGTGTCCCTACCTATGAAACACCGCCGGTGACCAGGCCACGTGATGTAGCAGCAACACCCCGTTCTACTAAGCAGCTGGCGCTGTGGCTTTCCACCTAAGCGGGAGCAGTACCTTCCCAGGCTCGGACGCACTCGGGGCCAAACCCAATAAGCCATCCCGTATAGGCAGCACTCAGATGAAATTAACCGATGGCAGGGATGCCGCGTGCAAGAACCGCAAGACGTTCACTCACGTACCACCGTTACCTAACAAGTGGCTTTGCAGCAAATCTCGACACATGCAAGTCCAGACACGTGAAAGTGCAACATGTATTCCACTACACAAGTTCGCAAAAGCAGCTCGGTGGCATTCATGCATACACAACTGCAAAACATTCAGTCAATATGCAGAAATCACTATAGAAAGCGACTGGGAACAGAATAGGGGGTCACTGACCAGAAGATTGAGACTGCATCCCGTATACGAATACATGCTCACTCGAAGAATAACACAATTGCGTCATTCAGAAGACAGTCCCATTTAAGCAGAACTACGTGCACCGCCCTAGAAAATAAGGTAAAAAAAGAAGGCATCGTGCCTCTAATCAACGATGGACGATAAAGAATAAGTCATCGGCAAAATCCCGTTTTCATAACAACTTACTTCCATTCAGCCTCAAAAACGCCGTCCTGAAATAAATTCAACCCTGGAACGAGAACAAGTTATCTTCTTGTCATCCCCACAGACATTTGTGACGAAAGTTTGGAAGCGTGCCACGACGACCCGTCTTCCGGACATCTCCGCACAGCACGCACAATGGCAAAAACCAAGGCGAAGACGAATTACTACTGGCCCCTTCTTAGAACAGATGTGTCCCGCTACGTCCGCAGCAGCCTTGGCTACCAGCGACGAAATACGCTGCCGACGAGACCCGCCGGACTATTTCAGCCGATCGCCGTCCCATCAAGGCCATTTCAACAAATTGGAAATGAACTCCTCGGCCCGTTCCCTGCTTCCCGATCCGAGAAAAAGTGGATTGTCGTAGCGACAGATTTTATGACGCGCTACGCAGAGACCACCGCTCTTTTGAGGGGGACTGCAGAAGAAGTCGAGAACTTCTTTATAAACCAAGTTGTGCTGCGACACGGAGCCCCTGAAGTCCTAATCCCGGACCGCGGAACGGCGTTTACAGTGGAGCTTATGCAAGGAAACCTACGCTACAGCAACATGGATCATCGAAGAACGACGGCGTACCACCCCCAAACGAACGGATTAACAGAACGTCTGAACAAGACGATCGCTGATATACTGTTTATGTACGTCGACATCGAACATAAGACCTGCGACGAAATCCTGCCGTATGTCACGTTTGCGTAGAACACGGCTATCCAACAACTACGCAGATGACACCCTTCGAGATTGTCTACAGAACACGGCAGACTACGATGCTTGACGCCATGCTTCTCCACGTGGAAGACGACGACCCCAACGGCGACGTCCAAGGATACCTTCAGCGTGCGGAGGAGGCCAGCCAGCTCGCTCGAGGTCGCACAGCGGACCAGCAGCTGGCGGGTGCGAGACGCTACAACGTCCGAGGCCGAGACTCCGGGTACCGTCCAGGGGATCACGTTTCGGTTTGGACTCCCATCCCATGACGCGGACTCAGTGAGAAGTTTTTGCGACGGCATTTTCCACGCAACCAGATTCTAAACAGTGTCGGCCACGTTACCTACGAGGTGATCCCCGACTGTGATTCCGGAACATCACGATGCACGCCGCCCGAAGTCGTCCACGTGGTTCACTTGAAACCTTACTCGGCCGGATGACTGACGTTTTTGGTTGTTGGTGCTTGTTCGGACTGTTTTTTTATTTTAGAATCCGGTCGATGCACTCATAGATGGGTAGTAATGCTGTGAAATATGCATTGGGTTTCTGTGTTTATGTTTTGATTTTGCTGCTCGGCCGCGACCAGGTGTGTTAGCTGTGTCCTAAGCAAAGCGCGTGTTCCATTGTTTATTTTTATGCCCCAGGGGTTATCTCATTCCGATAAAGAAAGCGTTTCGCGCTAACGTCACTAGCCCAGAATATTCGTCTTTCATCTACAAAGTTCTCGGTGCAAATCGACGGTTCTAGAAACACTCACGTCGAAAGATAAAAGCCTGCAGAGCAGACGCTGCGGCATTCAATCACCGACGCTCGGCTACGCACGTCCATTTGTTAAAGGGACACCGAAGTGAATTTGTCTAGCTCCCGTTTTTGCTAGCACTGCGTAGACTGGCTCAAATTAGCACACTTTTCATCGTTTATCCGGTTGACAAATCGGTAATTATTTTACAAAGCGCGAAACAAGAAAAACTACCATGCGCGGTTTGCGGCGGCCGCACCAACTAAGGCTGTGACGTTGGGAGGAGGGGGCACCGTGATTGGACGATACCCAAGGTGAGCAATCAAACAAGTTTCGGCTTCGGTTTCGGTTGTGTAAAACACAACCGATGGCGTTGTTGGATGGGCATTCTGAATATCTCAGTAATCATCGTACCGCGCTTCGGCCATGTTGTCGGCTGTAAAATGCATACGTTAAGCCTCCCAGGACGGCGTGGAGTCGTAGCATTCACTAGCCGAGGCCTACCCAGTGCATGAACGCCCTCCGCGTCCCAGCATACGCTGAAATGCCGTGCGCTTCTCCCCCCTATTTGGAGCTTGCCTCACTCATGCCTGCATCGTAAAAAGCGTGTTCGCACAAGGCCAAGGGTCTGTAGATTCTGGCCTGCGCCCACTGCCCGCAAGCAGTCGGTGATTGTGGCAACAGCACGCCAACGAGAACTCGCTAGCGCGCCAGTGCCAGCCTGCGCGCGTTCTGTGAAATAGTTCGTGGAGCAATTAACGTTTTGGCCCAAAAAAGGTGAACTCAGTATAGAAAACAACGGTGGAAAACAAAAAAGTTTAATTTATAAAAATAAAGCACGTACCCGTGGGGAATCGAACTTGTGACTTGCAAAACACTTGCGATGACATACCCAGCGCTCCACACCACTCGGCCACAGGCGAGCGCTGCCGACCTTGGAAATATAAGGATTATAATATATAACCAGTTTACACTTTTATTTAGTTTTAGCACTCCAAGAAGCTTAGGTGACTATTTGTTGTTTTGCGCTCGTGCAGTAAGCGTACCCCAAGTTTCCACAATATCTCACGTCTAGCAATTGCATTTCTTAGGCAGAAAAGCGTTCGCAGATGCGTAGTCCTGCTGCTGGCCGCTGTGCTTGTTCGCCCAGCGCAAAAAAGTGCTTCCCGCACCCTATTTTTACGCTGCACGGTAAAAATATCAGTTGATTTTATTTCCTTAGTACCTATATTTACTTGGCTGACTCTTCTCCCGCCTTCAAGAGGCCTTATATTTTCTTACTGGCGTACCAGTCAGCGAAGCGTCGCATGTGCGCTTGTGCAGCGATTGTGTGAAGCGCCCTTGACTTGGAGCCAGATACAGTGTACAAACTAACCAAGTAAAGAAAGGCACATTCTTCCATTCACAAACGTGTCCTGGCTTCGTTTCAACTGAGCGAACGAATTGCGACGACCCGTCGGGGCCGGCGGACGAAACGCTGGGCCGACTGACTCTGCCTGAAGGCCGGGGAGCCGTGCAGTAGCGCAGCCATTTGCGAGCTCGGCTCCTCCCGGCGTCACACGAAAACGCCACAGAAAATGGGCGAGCGTGAAAAGAGGAGGACAGCCTTTCGAAATAATTTCTACTAAATAAAATCACGTAAACGCGACCAGAGTGGTCGAAACATGGCCTGGGGACTCCGGACTACAATTTGCGGTAGTAATCCCGCAATGTTTACATATCACTTCAGTGTCCCTTTAAGTGCTGCTTCGCCGGCTGTCTTATATTTGAGTTTTTAGGGGAGCGCAAGTTCGCTTCAATAAACGTGTTTTCTTTGAATAAAGCTGTGTCATCTTCGGCTTTGGGACAATATTTATAAGTAATGGGAGCGTATTTAAATCCTGTCCCAATAGTGCAGGTGTGAAATCACCTGGAGTGACATTCTGTGCTGCCGAGCTAATCTGAAAAAGGATTTGGCGACCCACAGCAGTTCTACTCATTCGGAGCTTCTGGTTATAAAGATGGCCGTCGATCAGCTCTTCCACTGTGCTGTGGAGGCAAATCCTAAGCAGCCTTTCCGTGGACGCACTCATGGGAAGATCAATTGGCTGCTTTATCGCCTTTCTAATTCATACGAAGCATCTTTATGTCCTTCTTGCCAAAAAGTAGATAGGCCGTGACGTGAGTGATTCTCGAGAGGAAAAAAGCTTGAATTATCTAAGGAAATCCTCTTCCTTCAGGCCTGGCTTCTTCTTGACAACTGGCCTGAACATGTGTATGATTTGAATTACGCGGTGTTTGAGGCGCTGCAAGGATGCGCCTCTCTTGGTGTTGGTGTGGCGATGTAGGCCCCAGATCTTGATGCTGGGGATTGGAGTGATGGCCTGTTCATGAAGAAGTATTTGAATATCTTCCTTGATGTGTCATTTGGCGTGAGGGCACACGACAAGGAGCTCAGATTTTTGAGATGAACACTGGAGGCCACACGCAATAGCGTACTGGCGTACTACATCCGTGGCCTGTTGTAGCGTGTCTTGGATCTCTCCGAGGAACCTCGTCCATGTAGAAAGGGTTATATCGTCGGCGTACATGGCGTAGCCGAGATTTGGTATATTCGCCAGTCTCTTAGGGAGGTTCAGTAGGGCCAGCTTGAACAGCAACGGAGAGAGCACGGACACCTGAGGGAAACATACAACTGTGCCAGTCTTCAGTGTCGCCATAACGTCGGATAACAAGTCTCTGATGTATGAATAAGTTCGTTCCCCGCAATCAGTGGCAATAAGGGCAGTTAGTATGCTGTCATTAGTAATGTTGTCAAAAGCCCCCTGCAGGTCGAGCGCCAAAACTGCTCTAGGAGAATTTCGGGTGGCCTGTTTGAGTACCAGAGTAGCAACTTCTTTAGTACTGGAAAGTCATCATCACCATCATCATCATCAGCCTATCTTCGCCCACTGCAGGGCAAAGGTCTCTCCCATTATTCTCCAATTACCTCGGTCCTGTGCCAACTGTGACCAATTTATCCCCGCAAACTTTTGAACTCATCTGCCCATCAAACGTTCTGCCGCCCTCTGCAACGCTTGCCTTCTCTAGGGATCCACTCTGTTACCCTAATGACCAGCGGTTATCTTGCCTTCGCATTACATGCCCTGCCCACGTTAATTTCTTCTTCCTAATTTCTACTAATAGGTCTTTAACACCAGTTTTCTCCCTGACCCACTCCGCTGTCTTCTTGTCTCTTAACGTTATACCTATCATTTTCCGCTCCATTGCCCGCTGAGTCGTTCTCAATTTAAGTTGAACCCTCTTAGTGAGCCTCCGAGTTTCTGCCCCGTAGGTGAGTACCGGTAAGATGCAGCTGTCATACACTTTCTTCTTCAGCGACAATGGTAGGCTGCTATTCATTATCTGAGAATGCCTGCCATATGCACCCCACCCCATTCTGATCCTTCTAATTACCTCTGCCTCATGGTTGGGATCTGGGGTCACAACTTGGCCTAAGTAGATATATTCGCTTACCACTTCCACTGCCTCGCCACCTATCTCAAACCGCTGTGCTGTCCCGAGGTTATTCATCATTACTTTAGTTTTCTGCATGTTAATTTTCAGGCCCACGTTTTACTCTGTTCGCCCAGACATGTACTGCAAAGTAGTACATGTCTAAAACCCCGAGTTTTCATTCCGGTGTCATCAATTTACTCGGTGCCGCAACGGGACTCCTTCTGACCACCGCTTACGCCTCTTTTACAACTATTTTCCCCCTCGCCTCCACTGATGACCCTTTGCAAAATTCCACAGTCTGCAGTTAACGGCGGTAGTGCGATTATCAGACGAATGCGAAAAATAAACATAAGCAGGGATGGGCGTAAAAGTGCCCTGAATAAGACTACACTCCCTCATATAAAATTTGTGCGGAGCGCGAGCTGCAGTCGTCTCGGTCGCGGCGCATTTCTGCTGCTTTGCAGGAAGTATTCGAATGGCCAGAGAACGCACGCAGGCGTGAGCTACTCGGCTGCTACCTCGCAGTTCGCCTCTGCCACCTGCCAGCAGATTGAAAATCGTGTTTGAACCTCACGTGAAAATGTCACATGATTCGGCTTGGCCCCCAAAAGGATCAGTGATTATTTGTTGCATATCGCGTTCAAAACTCCCGCCCAAACGTCTCGTGGTTTCGATTAGCGGAGAATGAAACAGCGTTCGGGGATAAAGTCGGGCGACGGCGCCTGTATAATCATTGCCTAATCTAACGCGTGAGCATGAAATGTCCAAACAGCCACCATTTTGCTGCTCTCTGCAACCCTTTCCCACCCCGTAGCCTTCCTCCGTACTTTCATGTCGACCAGCCAGCGCCGCTTCTCGGAAACTATGCAAAATAGTTGACAGTTTGTATAGCATTCCACAGGCGCTGCTCCGACGCCGCCTTGTTTATCACTCTGCCTGTCGGTTTTCTTCTGTTGCGGATAAAACCGCCTGCGCCACGGAGGACGCAAAGCACTTGTGGTGCCGTAGGCTGGTGCCGGATTTGCGCGCTTACCTACTGTGATTACGGGCCCCGAAATTTCTTCATGGGGCATCCCCTCTCTGTCCCCTCTGCGTTTCGGCCTTGTTTTTGTTCACGCTGTTCGGAGTCCGCATCCGTACACAGTTTTAAAATAGAGGACTCTCTGTACCAGCGCCCTCACCGCGTGGCTGGGCCCTTACCTGCCTATACTTTTGTTTTCTATCTGCTGAACTTTACAAGCATGTGAGATTTTTTGGAAAGTAATGGTAAAAGTGAGCGCTTAAAAAACAATGTGGGCGCAATTTGGTCTTCACTAAATCCTCCAGGGAGAAATATATTGGTAAAATAATGGCTGTACCATCTAAAAATATCGTTTCTATGTTTGCTGTTTGGCTGCCCGAAAATTAGGATGCTCTTACACTATTCAGTTCGGCCTATATCAACCATATTACGAAAAATGCAATCGGCCTATATCAACCATATTACGAAAAATGCAACATGTATTGAGCGAGCAACACGTTGAATGAGACGCCAGTGCGCCCCAGAACTAGCGCCTCGTCATGCTAAGATGTGAGCGAAACGGCTCTTGAAACCTAACAAGCAAGCTAACCGACACACCTCGTAGAAGTGGGTGCAGCGTTCGCGACTCGCGAGAATTTACGTAAGGCGAACGTCCGCTAGCGCGTGCCCCATACGGATCAGTGCCTGAACTAAGCGTCTCTACTGTTCCCATTTGAAAGCGGGCAACGCGTTGGGCAATGCTTATAAAGGTGGGGTTGGTCAGTGGGAGGGCGCTGCTTGGTGGCGACGCACGGGACGTGTGAGCGAAAGGCAGTTGATGGCGTAACCGCACGTGTCGTGCTCCACCTCACCCTTCGCTAGACGCTCCTCTCCGTTTTCTTTCTTTCGACACTGCTGCGTTCGTTCACTCAGTTACACGGACACAAACAGACGCCGCTCCCGCGAAGCCCAGGTAACGGCTGCCAAAGGGCTGCCCCTAAAACGACCAAAACCCTCCATCGCCGTTTCCGCTTAAATTGTACTTCTCCAAGTAGCTGCGAATCCCTCCGGGTAGAAGAGGAACTTCCCCAGTTGGAACGCCGGATTGAGCCCATAATTTTTTTCATCATGGAAGGCCTTCCGAGTGAGATATTCGCCGGCGTCTTTCACGCATGGTATGCACCATCACCGGTACCCGGTTTTATAGGTGTACCGTTGCCGGGTAGAAAAAACGGGGGCGCGCACACACAGCTAGGCTTCCTGCCGGTACCGATGAAATGCTGGTTGTGCTCGTGGTAGATTTATATGCCTTAAATACATGCCGGAACGAGGTTACCAGGCTGTCCTCCTTAAAGGAGCCATGAAGAGAAAATACAACTTCGTTTAATTTGAAAGAACTAGGATTCAGTATCTCACTCAGCTCCATTAGAGCCACAAAAGTTGCTTTTTAATGAAAAAAAAAAGCCAGAAGTATTTAAAAACTTTCAAATTTTGCGCCACAGTGACGTGTTATGAGCAAGAATGACGTCATACGGGCCAACAATAAACATAATTTTCAGTGCGTTAACTGCACGTTAGCATTCAAGTGATGCGGTGAAATGGAACTAGAGGCCCCTTTACAGACGTCCAGTCTGTGTCGTCGCGACAGGTCAGTTAGGCGGCCGCCAATTGCACAAATAAGGTTCCGTGACGTCATAGAAAAGTTGCGGGAAATTGCCTAGGGGGTCGCGACTGCTTCACACGTTTTCTTTCATATCTCCGTTATTTGTTCGAAGATGGCGATGATATTGGTATCATTGTTATCGGGACTAAGCGGTCTTTCTAAAAAACCCAACTTGTATTTTGTCTTCATGGCTCCTTTAATAAAGTATTTCGGGTGCGGGTTGATGTGCTTTTTCGATATCTTACACAAACAGTAACATGCATACGATGGGAACGAAAACGGACCGCCACTTTTTTGTACGCGATAATAGAGCGCAAGGGCTTTCACGCTTTAAACCATTCTATGATAGATGCAGCCGTTCGTTGGGAAGAAGAAGCGCAAGAACTGAAGCATTGGCCCCAACACAAGCGTGAGTGGGCGCAAAAACAACGGAAAGCTGCGGGTTCCGCCGTTAGCGCCTGAAGTTCAGCTCGTCATGTAGCGGCGAAGTCGTCACGGGTGAACAGCAACTTCCCCGCTTGCGACGCCGGGGTGAGCAAATATAACTTCTTTAGAGGGCTTTTAAGGGATATTTTTGACCGCGTCTGTCCCTTGTAAGCACGCGCACATGACTGGTTGGTGGTTTATGTGTGTGCAGGTTTGTACCGGCGTATAGCGGGAGGGAGGAGAAGGTCTTGCATGCACAGCTATAGCTTTCACGCCGGTACTGATGTATGGCACGTCAGTTGTGGTGGTGCGAGGTTTGAACGCGGATGTTAAACGCCCAATTAAACCTGTCCGGAGTTCTTGGTGGTGGAGCGGATCGCGTTTGTGGTTAGGCTATGTGCAGACTACCGACGCAAAAGCGGTATCATGATGTATGAACGTAAAAAAAACGGCGTATCACGCAGTTGGGTTGCCTGAAACATGAAACGCCGTCGTTCTTGAAAGTTATTACAACAGTTACGGCAACAGCCTAACCGTGGCCTTACGGTCTCCCGGGCAACAGTCTCACTCCGGGAGGGACGCAGGCAGTTCCACGTTTATCTGTAAGAACTAAGATTGGATCCTTCAGAGGTTCCACCAGCTAATTGGAAAAGGAAGTATGCTCCATCGCGAATTACGATACACGTGTTTTGTTTCGAGCACTCCGTTGACTGCGTCGAGCTTTGCAGGTCATCCTTCTTCACAGAGTGGAAGGGCATTAATTTTTGAAGGAGTCTATCCTAAGTGGTGAAGGTTTGCCTGAAGCCGAACATGGACGTGGACATCTGCTAGGTGTCGTTGAGGTGGTTCTGTAGGCGATTGAGGACGATTCTTTCCATCATGTTTTCTACGCAGGACGCAAGGGATAGGGTTCTGAGGTTATTCACATGGGGGAGTTGCCAGGTTTAAGAATGAATCGTGCCTCTGCTGCTTTCCATGGAGGAGGTAGTGTGCCTGAGGCCCAGATTCATTTGAAGTGTTCCGGGAGGGAGGCAGAGAGTCGTTGCTCAGATTGTTTAAATTTTTGCACGTGATACTGTCGGGTTCAGTGGTGCTGTTTTTTTGACATTCGGATATCGGTGCCTTGAGTTCGTCGAAGCGGAGTTTATGACAAAGAAAGCCAGCGGCAATCGTATACGCATTATCAAGGATTTTGCAGTAAACGTCGCAGGTACGATAGCCATACGGGATACCGTAAACTTTGCCAGGAGACTAAAGAATATAATAAAAAACGCCAAAGTATAAAAGTAGATAGAAGAAATACAAGAAGCTCAGCTATTGAAACTAGTGAATAAGAGCAAGACAGCTGACATATGAAAGTATAATATTGTTACGGGGCAAAGACACGTATATTGGCAGGTATTTATAAGTTAGAATAAACTGGGAAGCGTTGGATTAAGCAGAAGCTTGAGTCCGGGGCAAAGCGTCGTCATTCTAGTCGTCTTCCAGAAGTGGCCCCACGCCCTCCGCATGTTTGGCTCGAACAGGGCTTGCCCCTTAACATGACCCCCCGCGAAAGAGGTACCGTCTGGGTACTGCCTAAAGAGAACCGGTCGGTGGGAGCTGATATGGCTTGAGGCGGGCGACGTAGAAAATACTGCTAGGCGGGACAATAGAGGACGAAACCCGAGTAGAGGCGACAGGAGCAACCTCATACGCCACATCTGTGACGCCACCCACCAGTTTGAATGGCCCAGAATAGGATCGGAGCAGTTTTTCCGACAGGCCAACACGACGTGCAGGGCACCATAGCAGGATGAGGGAGCCCGGAGTAAAGTGGACCGTGCGGTGACGTTCGTGGTACTGTGTCTTTTGTGAGACTTGCGAAGCAACAAGGCGGTCGCGAGCCAGTTCACGAGCTTGATAGGCGCGAGTGATAGCATCGCGAGCGTATTTAGAGAAGGAGGCAGGAAGGAGCCAGTCCAAAGGCAAAGCCGGTTCACGGCCAAACAATAGGTAAATTGTGGAGAAACCGGACGTGTCATGTGGGCGGTGTTGTGCGCTAAAGTGACGAATGGTAATGCAAGGTCCAAGTCTCGGCGGTCAGAAGACACATACATAGACAGCATGTCGGTCAGCGTCCGGTTCAAGCGTTCGGTGAGGCCATTAGTTTGCGGGTGATAGGCAGTGGCAAGCTTGTGTTTCGTCGAGCAAGAGCGGGGATGTTGTCGATAACTTTTGACAAAAAGTTTTTTCCGCGGTGAGTAAAAGCTGGCAGGGAGCGCCGTGGTGCAGAAGGACGTCGTAGAGAAGAAAGTCAGCGACGTCAGTCGCGCAGCTGGTTGTAAAGGCGCGGGCCATGGCGCATCACGTCGTGTAATCTGCTGCAACGGCAACCCACAGGTTTTCCGCGGATGACAGTGGGAATGGACAAGTAAATCGGGGCTCACCCGGAAGAACGGCTCATGGGGAATGTCAATGGGTTGAAGTTCTCCAGAAGGAAGTGTGGCATGCTTTTTCCGACTCTGGCAGCTGTCACACGAGGCAACGTAACGGCATACTGATCGATAAAGGCCAGGCCAGAAGAACCTACGCCGCATTCGATCATAAGATATGGTTATGCCTAGGTGACCGGTGGTGGGTACGTCGAGTAGCTGGTACAGGACGGTCAAAAGCAGGCGGCTGGGTCAACGGGGAGGAGGTTATGGCAGTATAAGACGCCATTTCGTAGGTTGAAGTTGTGCGTGGAAGGGTCGGCTGACGAAGAGGTCAGACTTTGAATAAGGGAAGGGAGCGACGGGTCAGGCCCCTGCAAGTCACCGACGTGAAGAAAGTATGGGCCATAGCCTCCAGTTCTCGACGCACGAATTTCGTTATATCTGCTGACGGCGCAACGGCATCTTGTGGGCATGAAACATGCGCTGGTGGACTTCCATCTTCACATGAAGATGAGGCTGGTGTGTGCGGAAGTCTTGTGAAGTTGTGGGCGATACGGCGTCCTTTGTCGCCTTTGAATCGGCGACATTCCTTAATGATGGACTCCAAAGTGGCACAGTCTTTGCAGATAAGAAGGTGGACTGCGTCATCCGCAGTGCCCTGCAGTGTGTGGCGTACTTTATCGGACTCCGTCATGATGCTGTCAGCCTTCGAGCAAAGGGCCAAGACATCGTAGATTGGGCGACGTACGATTCGGTCGATGCCTGGGCGCGCGATGCGACCTCCTTTCGAGCAGCAAGCTGACGGCCAAGTGGCTTTGCGAAAACCTCTCGAAGCTTCGTTTTGAACAACTCGCAACTGGTCATTTCGGTCTTGTGCGTCGCATACCACTTGCGTGCGAGACGTTCATCCTTCAGAGGCAAAATCACATTCACCAGCATGATGGTAGGATTCCACCTGTTGTGAGCGCTGACACGCTCAAAGAGACTGAACTAGTTTTAGACTGAGCCAAAGACACTGAGCCAGCCCGGTAAACAGGCTAGACTCCCGGTGATAATACACGATGACGAGGGGTGTCGTCGACGTGGTCGCTATATTGGTCGGAATTTTTACACAAGGTATCGAGCGTCCACTACGAAGCTCCGTGGGGGGTGGTGCACGCTCGGGCGAGGGTACGGGATGAGGTGTTGACTCCAACCCCACCACCTCCACCAAGGATGTTACGTGGTAAATACAAGTATATTTGCAGCTATTTATAAGTTAGAATGACCTGGGAAGCGATGGATTAAGCAGCAGATTGAGTCCTGGGCTAAGCGTCGTTGTTCTCATCGTCTTCCATATGTGGCGCCACGCCCACCGCAAGTTTTGCTCGAACAGCGATTGCCCTGTCATAGTATGGAGAGGATAGAGCATGCTGTAAAGTACGGAGACCGCCTGAAAGCAGTGAAGAGGCGTCTTAGCAAGGGAAAAAACTCAGATGTATGCACCTAGAAACAAGCAATGTAATGCAATCACAAATAGGTACAAAACATTTATAGTAGCCGAGTAGTTCCATAGAGATCTGTACAGTAGCCACGACTTGCAAGATGATACCAAACAAGGAAGTAGTTCCGAGAAGATAGTTGTCCCACCAGTAACTACCCAAGAAGTAAAGAAGGCGTTGAAACAAATGCAAGGGGGCAGATCACCTGGTGGAGATCACATAACAGCAGAGCTCTTGAAGGAGGGCGGGAAATTGTACTTCAAAGCTAGCAAACCTGGATACGCAGTGCCTAACGATCGTCCGTGTACCCAAATTTTGTAAGAACAGGAACATCATCCTAATCCATAAAGGGGTGACATAAAGGACTTGAAAAATTGCAGACCCATCAACTTACTGTCAGCCGTCTACAAGGTACTAACCCAGGTAAAAGCTAACCAGATTTCTGCCACCTTGTATTCCAGTCAACCTAATGAACAAGCAGGGTTTTGTAAAGGCCATTCAACAAAGGACCATATTCACATGATCAGTCAGTGATAGAGAAGTGCACAGAGTATATTGAACTGCTATATATAGCCCTCATAGATGGTAAGAAAGCATTTGATTCGGTCGAAACCTCAGGAGTCATTCAGGTATTACGGAACCAGGGTGTAGACGAGCATTATGTAACAATACTAGAGAATATCTACAATGGGTCCACGGCTACCATTGCCGTGCATAATGAGAGCAGTAAATACCTATAAGGAAGGGCGTCAGAAAAGCAGACACAATCTCTCCAATGTTATTCACAGCATGTTTACAATAGGTATTCAGTACATTGGATTGGGAACACGTCGGTGGAAGGGTTAATAGAGAAAACCTCAGTAAGCTCAGATTTGCTGATTACGCTGCCTTGCTAAGTAACTCGGGGGACAAATTGCAAAACATGCTTACGGCTCTGCACAAGCAGAGTAGAACCGTGGGGCTGAAAAGTAATGCACATATAACTAAATAAGTGCTCAACAACCTCGGGAGTGCACAGCGGTTTGAGATAGGTTGCGAGGCAGTAGAAGTGTAAAATACTATATCTACTTAGGCCCTGTAGTGACCCCGGATCTAGAACCTCAGGTAGGGATAATTAGGAGGATAAGAATGGGGTGGAGTGCATTCGGTAGGCATTCTTAGATAATGAATGGCAGCCTACCATTGTCCCTGAAAAAGAAAGTGTATGAAATCTGCATCTTACCGGTACATCACCTACGAGGCAGAAACTTGGAGGCTGACTAAAGAGGTTCAACTTGAATTAAGGATGCCTCAGCGAGCAATGCACGTTAATATGATAGGTGTAACAATAAGGGACGAGAAGAGAGCTGAGTGGGGTAGGAAAGAAACAAGTGTTTAGGGCATACTAGTAGAAATTAGGAGGCAGAAATGGGTGCGGGCAGGAAATGTAATGCGAAGGCAAGATAACTGTTGGCCATTAATGGTAACCGAAGGTATGCCGAGACAACGCAAGTGTGGATGGAGCGACCGAAGGTTAGATGGTCAGAAGAGATCATGGAGTTCCCCGGAACAAATTGCTCGCAGTTAGCCCAAGACCGGGATAATTGGAGATCTATGGGAAAAGCCTTCGCCCACAGTGAGCGTAGATAGGCTTATGATAATAATGAGGGTAAGCTAGAAAGGGTCATAATTTTGGCAAAAAATGAAGAACACCTGTGCCCGTTCAGCCAATGGGAGACATGCCCCGAGGTGGCACACGGTGTACAAGGTAAAGGCAACAGCTACTCGCACGTGCTGAAAGACAGGCCAGCGAAACCTGTCGGAAAGCATGGTTTCAGCACGCGGCGAAAGCGTAGTAGTCATTTTGGGAGATCCGAACATCAAGGGAATCAGCGCGGAAAGGGCCGAGGGGCATAACCGTGTGAAGGACAGGTGCTTCTCAGGTCATACGATGCAGACGGTGATGAGAAATGCGAAGGGGCATCTGGCCTTGTACAGTAAAGATAGAAACCTTTTGATGATTGCCGCAGGGATTAACGATATTCTCATTGTGGAGGAGGAAATCTTGGCCAGGAGATAGCGACAAGGGTAAACGACCTGCGGGTACCAGCACCAATTATGGTGATTGAAGTCTACACCGTGGCAGAGGCGACAGGACATGGCGTGCACACCAAACTGGCAGCCCTCGCAGCAAACAACGAGATCGGAAAGCACGGCAGGGAAGTTGGGCTTGAAGGGATAGACATGAACAGCCTAGTGGAAAGCATGGGTTATAGGCAAGCATTTTTGTGCGACAGGTTTCACTTCAGTCGGATGCTCGGAAACAAGGTAGGGTGGCGCTTACGTGGGAGAGCGTTAGCTTTTTTAGCGCACCCCGCGTAGGTAAGGAATGAAAACTAGGCAAAGTAGGCAAAAAATTGGAAGCGAGGGAGGAAGGAGGAAAAAACTTTATTAAAACGCAACATTAAGCGTCGAGAATGTCCCGGGCCAGGTTCACCAACGCCAACTGGTCCGAGAGCTGGTCCGAGGCTAGCCAAGTCCGCCACGTTGAAGGAGGTGGGTGGGGAAAATGTGGGGATTGAATTGCAATGGGGCAGGCAAAAATGCAGTGTTCTAAATTGCGTATGTTCCCGACAATTGGGACATGCTGGTGAGTGTCGGATACGGTAGAGGAAGGAACGAGCAGGTGTAAGGATGGTTTTTAAACGGGGTCGAAGAATGCGTAGTTGCGGGTTGTTAGAGATTTTCTGGAACAGGAAGTTTACGAAGAGTTTCTCTGATGTTCTTGTAGTGAAGCTTTTTTTCTTGTTTGTAGTGGAGAGTAGTGTCCCACGTCGGTGGATAAGGCCAGGGAATCCCAGGCGCCCGGTGCAGAAGTTCGCGGGCGAGGCTATGCACTACCTCATTGCCTGGGATTCCAGCGTGACCAGGAATCCACCTCAGTGTGACAGTGTGGGGACGTAGTTTTTTAAGGCTTTGCGTAGATCATACTGCAGTTCTTCAGGAATCCTACCCATGTGAATGGCGCGAATAGCTTGCATTGAATCAGTGTATATGGTATATCCTGAGGGGTTAGGGGGCCGTAATGAGGGTCCTGGATACTGGTGATTATTGGGAGAGTCTCTAGAGTCGCTGTAGGTGGGGGATTAGTGAAAGGACCAAGGGTGTGTGTCACTACTTATTGCCACTTGCGATGGAATATGCGGCTGCTCCGACATGCGCCCGTGATGCATCCGTGTAGACATCGTAGAATCAATTGGATGGACATGATTGACAACGCGAGCACATCGTCCCCCTGGATTGGTATCAGCGCAACTTTTTTGGGATGGGAGCTATCCTGAGGTTATCTGGGAGCGGGCGGAGGGGTGATGACAGGCAAGTCAATAGGCTTGAGAGCAACTTGGTGAAGGATCCAGTGTCCTTGTTTTGTGCTAGAAAGACGCGCCATTTGCCGGTCTTTATGTTGTTGTATAAGATCTCCCAGGGGCAAGAACACCCCCGTAGAGTATAGGCGCTGAGTGGACGTATTAATGGGAACGTTGAGGGCGGTCTTATACAGTGTATGAAGTGCAACCTCAATCTGATGTCTTTGTGACAAGTCAGAGAAAGATATGGAATTGTATAAAGAAGTTTACTTAGAGCTAAGGCATGTACTAGCTGCCTAACTTGACCCTCATGTAGCCCGCGTGCTTGTTGAAAATTTCGGCGCACTAGATGGGTAAGCTGATGGCAAACTTTAACTGTTGTAGCCACATTAGCCTGATTAGATGATTCATGGATATGCAGTCCAAGAATTCGGCAGGATATTACGCGAGGGATGGGGTGACCTACCATTGTGAGTGTGATCAGGTGATTGTGTTGGCGCTGATAGCGAGTTTTCGCAATGAGCAGCAATTCGGACTTTTCAGGTGCGGGAGACAGGCCTACATTGTCGAGATACCTAGTGACTGCATCGATACCTTGCTGCAAGTGTCCTGCACTGACCCAGGAGACCCAGATGTGCACCAAAGAGTAAGGTCGTCTGCGTAGATGTATGTTTGAGGTTCGGGATCGATGCTAAAATACGAGACAGGGGCGCCATTCCGAGGTTAAAAAGGGTGGGTGAGAGAATAGCACCCTGTGGAGTACCACGCGTGAGGGGAAAAAGGATCGGAGACCGAATCAGGGAGACGGAACTTGCCGTGCGGTCGCGCAGAAATGCAGCAATGTAACCGTACATTTTCGGCCCACAGCCGGTAGAAGCAAGTATATTTAGGAGAGGATCATGGGCAAGGTTATCGAAGGCTTTGCGACATCCAGGGTCACTATGGCCGTATCTGGGAAGGAGGGGGAGGGTCAAAGTCTGAGCAGGAGGAAAAAAAGAGGTCTTGGGTAGAACACCCTTGCGGAAACCAATTGTTGAGGGGGAAAGAAATCTGTGGACTCAAAATAGGCCTCAAGTGATTGGAACCACCCTTTTTATGGTCTTTCCCAGGCAAGAGTTAGAGAGATTGGGCGGAGATTTTAAAGGGGAAAGGGTTTTTTGCCTGGCTTAGGTAGTAGGGTAATAAGGGATTCTTCAAGACAATGGGAGGGTGCCTTCTTCCCGGGGATTTTATAATGCCCAGAAAATGTTCCTTGTCCTTGTCGGATAGGTTTCGTATAAGGTATACGTAATTGACCCTCACCTGGGGCCGACTTTCGCTTTAGTTGTTCTAGCGCCCACTCGAGATCCCAAGGGTGAAAGGCTCATCGATTTTGCATTGGAGGCCCCATGTAGTTTGAATAAAGGCTAGGTAGAGGAGGAGGAATTAAAGGTCGCGGAGCTGGGTTGCTAAGGCGTCCGATCCAGCAATGAAGGGTGCTTCTCAAGAGTGGGAACAGGAGCCGGATGGGGCCCCGAGAGTTTCTAAGTAGGTGCCGGGTTCTTTTCTGATCCAGGCTGCCGTTGAGGGCGTTACAAATTTCATTCCATTGATTCCTGGCCAGGTAGCACAGTGCTCTTTGATTGCTCCGTTATTTCAGCGACGGCTCGGCTACCGACTATTATTTGGTTGGTGCGAAGGGCGCGCAAGAGCGTTTTCTCCTCTTCCAGATACGGACAAGATAAGGGTCTGGGTTGTCTGAGGGGGCCCGAAGTGAAACATTCCTGTGTGCTTGTTTGTGGGCCTGTTTAGTGCTTTAGTCCGTTTTGAATTACCATGGGCTGAGAGGTGTCGCGAATATCACGAAAGATTTTTCCCGTTTGTGAGCGAAATTTTTCGTTTAGGTGATCGGATACAGGTAGGGATAGTGATTTGAATAATGTAATGATCACTTAGTAGTCTTTTATCTGTAACATTTCAGGTGACATCTCGCGCCCCCCGGGCCCGCCGTAGGTCTGGCATGGTCGACTGTTGATGTTTGTTACCCTCGCGAGTAATGGAATCGGGGTTGTTGTAAACTGTCATTTTAGCTCCGTTTAAAGTGTCGTTGAGTATGCGGCCAGGCCCTAAGGTGCGTGGGTAACCCCAAATAACGTGGGGGCATTAAAGTCCCCACCTATAATGAAGTCGCAGTCGCGATACAAACTTGAACTAAAGTGAATAAGTGGCTTGAAAAGTGTGTACTCTTTAGGGGGATTATAAAAATTTAGGATAGAAACGGGCGAGAGTGTTCTGGGTACTAGTAAAAGCAGTGAGATACCGCTCAAGACGGGAGGGGACATCGATGACCTCAAATGAAGATCCCGGCGAATGTATGTGCTAACTAATGGGGCCTATCGCTGTCGTAAGCCGCATGTAGGGCACGGTAGCCAGGAATACCTTAAGAGCACGCGATTCCTGTATAAGAATTACGTGAGGTGCGAAGGCAAAGTCAAAAACAAGATTAAGAGGGTTCGATTGGTGTTAAGGTTTCTACAGTTCCACTGTACAATGTGGGTGTTATTGTTGTCTGCCATCGTTAAGCTACGTTAGCCCGCTTCTCGGGAGGGGGAAGAGGATGCAGCAGCTTCTTCGGTGGATGTAGGTGGACGGGGGCGTTTGAGGGAATTGGTGAGGAATTCCAAGCGTTCGTCATCCTGTAGAATATTACTAAGGAGAGTGTGCATGAGCTCGAATGCTTGGCGAATGGCAGAAATTTCTTCGGCGAGATACCAAAGTATCGGGTCATTCCGTCTTTTATGTGCTGCAAATAATTGTCAGATGTGATGACTGGTGTGGGATTTGGAGATGTGTAAGAGATAGGGTGGACGGGGGGGGGGGAAGGGACGGGCTCGCTCACCCGCTGGTAGAAGCGTAGCCGGCTTGAGAAGTGGACGTGGTGGAGCTGACTTCTCCTGAACTTTCCCGATGCCGGGATTGGGTCGAGGAGGTCTTGCAGCCTCCTGTTGGGCTGGGGGGGGGGGGGGGGAAAAATCATCACGGTTGGGAGTTTGTTGGAGCTGCACATGCTTCTGGTTGGGGCGACCAGATGACAACTGCCAAGTAGTCGATGTTTGCTTTGGAGCGAACTGCCGGGACTTAGATAATTTTTTGTGTTCTTCTGGTTGTGATTTTCCAGCTTGATCCGGAGGTTTTCCTGCGCTCGTATGCGGCTTTGTGGCTCTTTTGATCTTCCCGCTTTTTTACGGGCAGGTGTGTCAAAGGTGGGGTGGTTTCCTCCGCAGTGAAGCAATGGGCGGAGCAACGATGCGGTTCATCCCGTGCGTTGAGCTTGGTTGAGCAGGTGGGGCAGCGTTGATATGTCGGAGGGTGAGGGCAGTTCAGCATCCGATGTCCATATTCGCGGCACCTTTGCACTTCAGGGCATTGGGTCTCTCAGGTTTGATCTATACAAGACGCGGCGGAAGAGAAGGGTTTTGGGTACATGGGTGCCCTCGAAGGGTTTTTAACACCAAATCAGTCTCTCCCATCAGCGGGCAGACAGGATGGTCGCATGCCACGATTCAAGGCTTTCTAAAAGTTGGTCGTCGGAAAGTCCTTTCTCAATCCCGTGGATGACGCCACGGCACGAAACCACGGGGGGCCCTCACATAGGCTTTCACGATGTGAATGCACGCTTGAATAGACAACGTGGTGATAGCTGCTAACTTTCGGGCAGTGAATTCATTGGAGGTCTTGAGGAGGATAACATTCTGGCGGTCCGAACTTGGAGGGTCAAAGCCTGTGCTCGTGTGGTGCCAAGTTTGCAGCTGAAGCAATTTCTTGAAGGATTTCGTAGTGTCTCACCTGGGCGATTTGGGGCGTGTTTGGCGTTCTGATGACGACGGTCTAGTGTTGGATTGGTGCTGCGGGAATCTTTGGCTTGGCTTTCCTCGTAATGGTGGGCCAGTCCTCGCGTCGATGTCTTCTTCGATTGAATGAGCGGGTTCTTCAGGAAAGAGCGCGTGTTCGGATGGAGATGCATCGCCCGGGACGTGGCGCGGCGGCGGTGGCGGCGATCGCGCCGTTGCCATGGCAGCAGATTGGAACCCCTTGTTAGGCTTAGCGGGCGTCGGGCATGACTGCTGCCTTCGGGAGGTGGTTTTCAGTGTAAAAACGGTCAAATACGGCAATTTAGGTAGGGAAAAAGATCCACGAGACTTGCCGAATAGTGTGAACTGGACGGTTCAGGTCACAGCGTCGATGACCTGGTAGGAAAAGCGTAGATTCTGCAGCTCGGTGTTGTGCCGTCTTTCCAAGCCGAGGACGATGATGATGATCCTTAAGCGAGGGGCGTATACAATTAACGCTGGAAGGCTGCCAGGCCTGAGATAACCGAAGAACCCTTTTACATTGCTGATAACTACACAAAGGGAATTAAGTGGAAACAATAGACCGAAAAATTTTGTAAGACAAAACAAACCACATCAGTGAAACTGAAAGAAAAAAAACAAATGCAATAAAAATCAGCGTCACCAATATTAAGGGAGTCAGAAAGCCTGACAAAAAAGTTGTTGACCGTAAGAAGTAAACGTGTACGCCTTAGCCGAGACTCATTTTAGAGACATAGAAGCCCCACCTATCATAGACAATTATGTCTTGGAAGGATGCAACTAGACCGCATGAATGAAGAGAGGGGGGGGCTGTGCATGAGATGTAAAGAGCATCTGTGGGTTTAAGGCACGATAGGGGAAATACATTTTTAGAAACAGTATATCTGTGGACTGAAGACGGAGATGGGGAGTAAAATGAAAAAAATGGCAAACTGTTTCAGAAGCGATATAAACGAGTTCAAAGATTCGGGTAAAATAACTATACTTGGAGATATAAATACCCGCAGAAAGAGAGAGAGAGAGGAGAGAAACTTTATTGGTAGCCTGCAGAACGAGAGGATCGCCTCCTAGAGAGGCACCCTATCGTGACGCGGGCCCGGACGTCCTCGTGGTGTGCGCCCCAGGCGTCGACTGGCTCGGCTGACGGGCAGTGAGGGGGTGGATCCTCGGCCTCGCCGCCTCCCCGAGTCTCTGCCGTGCGAGAGCTGCCTCGAGCTGGGAAAGGCTGGGGTTGGGGTGTGTATTCGGACGAAATCATGGCACTCGTGAAACTGTCCGGCAGCCGCGTCGGGGCGGCCGCCTCGTCTGGGTTGCGTTCACAATCCCACAATATGTGGGCCAGAGTCGCGTTTGCTCTCGCGCACACACAGCACTGCACGCTGTCGTAGGCACCCGGACACACGTATTGCGCCAACACGGGTGTGATCACAGAGTTTGTCTGTAGCTGTCTGTAGAGCAGAAAAGATTTACAGAATACACAGATCACAATGATTCTCTACTGATATACTGATAGATCTGTGCAACGAAAATCGGCTAGTAATTGTAAACGCAAAACAAGTGTGACGGACGAACAACGAGGGAAAGCGGTAAGAGACAGTCTAGCATAAACAGTCTAGTCTCCGGGACACTATACGAAATGTTGCTGGAAATAAGGATAGATGAAAACGGAAAAAATAGCTTAGAAATCGACCACAAGCGACTTACCTTGCATTTTGGAGGCACAACCCAGGCAAATCTAGAAATTGGTACAACCGGGTGAACTAACTTCAACATTGAATACTTAAAGATCATCGCTGATATGATGGAAGACGGAATCAATATGTGCCCAGACAAAAATTGAGATTACGATGAAATTTTCGTGCTCGTGAAGCAGAGAAAGAGAGAGAGAACGATCTTTAATGAACACTCGGCCATTTGGCTAAGATCAAAGTGTAGTGTAAGGTGCCTTACCTGACCCTCGGGGGCTCCCTTGCGAGCTCCAGACCCTCCTCGACGCTCTTCAACCCCTGGATTCGGATCTGCTACCCTCAGACCCCTCGGACCTGCTGCGTTGCTGCCCGGCCGCCATCTTGGAGGCGCCGGCCACCTGGGTTGCCACGGATCGCCGCCGGGATTGTCTTGGCTGCCTCTCGGATTCCTGCTGCCCTGGAGGACCTGCTGATGTTGCATGAGCATGCTATTTTGAAGGGTTGTGCCGCCGCATGCTTGCATGGTTGTTTTGAACTGTTGTGATGCTTTAGTCTTGCCTTCTAAAGTGTTGCGATGCTTCTGCCTGCTCGCATGGCGCTCCCTGGCGCTTCGGCAATGCTCGGAGTGTAGTTTCGCAGACGCACTTCGCAGCGATTGTCATTTTGTGCCGATCTTCGCACCACTTCAGCCCCGGGCGCCCGCCGACCCTCGGCGCTGCCCGGAGAAGCTCCCTAGCTGCTCCCCTGTCCCTCTCGGCTAACGCGCTGGCTCGCGGACGCCTCCCGCTCTCCTGCTACTACATGAGCCTGCTTCTCTGAAGTACTGTGTCACTGCATGCTTCCCCACTCCCTTCTTTCTGCAATAGGTCAGCCCTAAAGTTCCCCGTAAATGGCTTGTTTCACTTGCAAACCTGCACTGCTTTTGCTTGCTTAAACCAATCACTAACAATGTAAACAAACTTCCAACTGCTCGCTAGTTCTGCTTCCTCTTCCCGTCTCTCCCGCTTCCCCCCAGCAGTAATAAATGCACCGCCCGCCCTAACTAAAGCACCCGTCACACGTAGGGTGGTGTTGTCACAACACACCCCTTCACGCCTGCTTTATGTATCACCACGCACTGTTTCCCTTGCTTTCCAGTTACAGAAGCAGAATGACTAGGACCAGCAGAACCTGATGCAGCGCCACAATGGCAAACGACAGGGCTCCAGTGGCCAGGCGCCGCAACAGCGGAATCACGGTGCCCACTCCGCGGACCCTTGAGACCCCGCCCACTCCACCGCCAGATGAGGGGCACCAACCTCGCAGAGATGGAGACTCACTCTTTATCTCCTTTCCAGCTCCACACGTCTTCAGGTGCACAGAGACGGGCTGCACGTCAGCCTACTCTGCTGCTGCCTGAACGAGCAGGCGCCAGTCACTGCAGAGGCACCTCAAGGGAGACCACGGCATGCGAATTCGACGTACGGTCAACCTCTGTGTCCTGTGTGGGGACACGCTAGGTCCCAAGCCAACGATGCACCCTTGCCTGGCCAATGGGAGGGCCACCACAGCCCCACCCAGCAATGGTACCAGTGCAATGATTTCACGTTGTCCTTCTCTTCCAGGAAGGGAATGAACAACCACGTGGTATGGCACAAGAAAGAGGAGGCCAAGCGACTGCGCGCAACCAGCTGCCAGCAAAGCACCACCCCAGGAGATACCGAAGGGGAGAATGAGGAGCAGCCGCCATCACAAGCCACACCGCCAACAGGCGGCGCTGCGAGCCGGCAAAACGCCCAAGATCCCAGCATCCCAGAACGTGGCGACGGAGAGGAGAGCCAACAACGCACCCCCCGTCTAACGAACACCCCTCTCCCGCAGGCCAGCGGGCACTCAACTCCTAGCCAGTCGGACCAGTCTGCCACACCCTCATGCCTGTTCTCACAGGATGGCCCCAGCCAGGGAAGAGTCCGCAGGCTGACGACGACGCAGGAGGAGAGGAGGGCGATGAAGTTGTCCCAGCAGCCGCGCTAACTGATGACAGCTCTGCGCTGGCCGAGCACACCAAAAAGCTGCAGAGCGTGCTAAAGCTGGAACCAAATGCAGAGGCTTGGGACCAGTTCCTGGAGAGCCTCGACGACGCAATGACCACACTGCAAGCACAGTCAAGCTGCCCACCACAGGGAAGGGAAGACCCCGGCGCGAGGTCAAGGCCGCCAATGCCTAGCAGATGCAGACGCTGTACCGAAGCAACCATCGCTGCGCAGTCCGTGTCATCGCTGAGGGCCCCTCCCAAATGTGTCCCATCCTACCAGAGGAGTTGGAGGCGGACTACGCCATAGTGTGGGGGCCCAAAGAGGCAGACACAACGCTACTCACACAGCGACTGCCCGCCCCCGGTGAAATGAACATGACCCCACTCACTGCCACAGAAGTAGCGGCAAAACTCCCTGCTGTGAGAACACTGCCTCCGGCGGCGACCGACTTACTTACCACCATTGGAAGTCCGTCAACCCTGAAGGTTGCTTCCTCGCAGCAGTCTTGAATGACTGCTTGCAGCACCGCCGGGTTCCCGACTCTTGGAAGGCGTCCCGCATGGTACACATCCACAAGAAAGGCGAGAAGAGTGATCCCACAAACTGGCGCCTCATCTCCCTTGGAAACACGATTGCAAACTTTTACGCCTGATGCCTAGCGTCCTGGCTGCAGAAGTGGTTGTGTGACCATGGGGTCCTGTCGCAATGCCGAAAGGGCTTCATGCCACACGATGGAATTTTCGAAAACAACTTCGTGCTGCAGGAGCGCCTTGACGCAGCGCTCACAGGGGGGGGGGGTGACCTCTGCGTGGCGTTCATCGACTACGCAAACGGCTTTGGGTCCGTGGCACGCAATGTCCTCGTTGAAGCGGTTCGAGGTGCAGGGGCTGGAGATGCCTTCACCAGCATTGAACAGGATCTGTGCGAGGACAACTCCACCGACATCATAAGCGAAGGAGGAATGATGGAGCCAGTCAGCATCAAGGCAGGAATACGCCAAGGCTGCCCACTAAGTGGCCTCCTATTCAACATGGTGCTCAATCCAGTAATCCGGGTGGTGTAGAGCTGAACCAGAGGAAATGTCGGACGCTGCCCATCTCTGGGCAGACTCCTGTGGGAACCAGTCCCACCACATTCCAAGTTGGAGAAGCAGAAGTCCCCCACATCGGCGACTTCGAGAGCTACGCGTTCCTCAGCCGCCCTGTGGGGTACAGAGTCCTGCCTGACACTGCCTGTGTAGATGATGCAATTGCTTTGGGCAAACGCCTGCTGACGTCAATGCTGGCCCCCTGGCAGAGGCTGGACGCCATGAAAACCTTCCTCTACCCGGCACTGAATTTCGCCATGCGAGTCGGTGCCGTGGGAAAGGAGGAGTGGCGCCGCCTCGACGACACGCTGCGACCCCTGATAAAACAGACGCTGTACTTGCCTGCCAATGCGTCAAACAAATATCTGTACGGCAGCGCAGGTGCAGGAACTGCAGGGATCCTGGAGGCCGCTGAGATCAGCGTTGCATGCCACATTGACGGTGCCTTCAAGCTGCTCTCGTCACCGGACAGCGAGGTTCGCGACCTGGCCCTACAGGCGCTGACCAAGGTAACAGAGCGAAGGCTGCGGAGACCCGTGACAGAGGAGGACGTGGAGGCCTTCTTGTCTGGGGAAACTGAAGGAGACTTCTGGGCCACAGCTACCCAAGTCCAATCAGTGTGGACGGAGGCCCGCAAAGCCTCTCGACGCATGGGGGTGGCCTGGGAGCTAGGACCAGAGGGGGCGCGGATCAGCTGTGGAGACTTCACAATCTCGCCCAAACACAGGCACCAGGTGGTCCGCACACTGCGAGGCATCGCCACCGCAGCCAATGACCGGGCAATGCAAGAACAACCCAGCCAGGGCAAGGTTATTGAGTGCGTCGCCGCTGACCGCGCCAGCTCCCGATTTATGCGGTCTGGGCGGTACACGCGATTCACTGACAGGCGCTTCGTCCACCGAGCCTGGCTGAACCTGCTCCCCCTCAATGGCGCACGGCCTTGGGCCTCCGCAGCTGACCAGCAGTGCAGAGCGTGTGGCTACCAGCAAGAAACCCTGCCACACGTCATCTGCCACTGCATGGTTCAGAGCCAGGCCCTCACCCACCGCCACAACGCCATTGTGGACCGCATCAAAGCGGCAGCTACGCCGCGGCTCACGGTGAGCCACGAGAACCGGCCAGTCGGCAACTCGAATCTGAGACCGGACCTGGTACTGGTTCGAGGGGACGAGGCCATCGGGATTGATGTAGCCTGCCCCTTTGACAACCGCCGGGCTGCACTCCAGGAAGCACGGCGGGCAGAAGAGGATAAGTATGCAGGAATCAGAGAATACTTGTCCCGGCGCTTCTAGCGTGTGACGGTGGAGGCGGTCATCGTCGGGGCCCTCGGGTCCTCCACCGGCTGTGCAGCAAGACCTACCTGCGCAAGATGAAAAAGGCTCATTGTCAGTGAGACCGTCATGCGCAGTAGGGACATCGCTGCCCACATTGCTGGAAAGCGCTAGGCACCCCCTTTCCTAAGGGATTGCGTATTTTTAAGGCTTTTTTGTAAATATTGTAGATAGTGTATATATAGTATTGTATAACTTCTTGCTGTTTCTGTAAATAGTTTTTGTATAAATTCTTTAACAACCCTACATAGGCGATTGTAAATACCATTGTAAATATTCTTCTTTTTTATCTTTCCTTTCGCTTCCTCTCCCGTTTTTTTATTATTTTCTATTGTATACGAATAAAAAATGTATGATTTATTTATTTGCAACATCAAATGTTATGAATATACAAATAAAATTTTGTTCTTATCAGCTCGTGAAGCATAAAATGAAGGAAGCCAAGCAACGAAACCGATTGAAAGGGAAAAATTTACACTATCTTCCCGCGAGGGGAACCATGGGGTAGATGCGACGCATCGGGGGTTTTCGTTGCGTTTCCGTTATGTTAGCGTGTCCATTGTTGTGTGTCCATATTTTACGCAGCATGTTCACCCCGATGCATCGCATCTACCCATGGTTCCCCTCGCCGGAAGATGGTGTAAATTTTTATCGGGCTGACCGGTGCTTGTTACGGTTCCGCCAACCATCGCGATATCAGGCCTGTTAGTCTCCATTTCAAATCATAGGCGGTCACCGGAAGATGTCATCGGATGAGTGCCGGCGGAACGACTGAGCGGAGCGGCGCAGTTACCGCGTTTATATGTACGGTGAGGGAAATTAGAGAGCGCAGCGCAGAGCAGCGCATGCTCCGCATGTGTTAACCGGACCCACGCACAGCTGCACGGCGACGGAGCGAGCGCAGCCGAGCGCTAACACGCAGAAGGCGCTAGCGCGCAGCTGGCGTGGCGGGGAGAATGGGGGAGGGATGCGGACGCCGCCGGACTACGCCGGAGGGACAAGGCGAGTGAAAGAGATGCGTCGCATCTAAAAGCCGAGAAGCTAGAGAAATAACAAAAGAAATGAGGCTATGGACCAGCGGACAATAGGCATCGAGGGAATATAGAGAGGCAAAAAGAACTGGTTGTGAAGGAAAAATGGGATATCCACTGGGAAGAAAACTAGAAGTGCAAAAAAATGGTGCAAGCGAAGATCAAGCAGAAAAGTAAGAACGAACTATGGCGACCAATCTTTCCTGCATAAGCCAAATGAAATTATAAATAAATTGAAAAAAAATTAAACTTCGACACCAGTGAACCTACGTTTGAAATGACGGTCAAAGAAATGTTACTTAAACAAAACGCTTGTGTTACTAGTACGTAATTAAGTGTTTAAAGTATATGCCTAAATGTTCGCCGAAGAGTAGTGGTTAAGAACAATAAATTATTTTGATGACATTTCTATAGTTACATTACAATACAATAATACGTAATTGGGACGTAGTAGTGTAATTGTTTAAAGTTATTCCGTACGAATCACTGCGTTTGTGTGTGCACTGTGATCCTTCTGTGAATTTTAGGCCTATGCTTTGTATAATACATACGAAATGTAGTACTGACTTTGCTTTGTGCTATTTTTATGTGCTAACACCTACTTTCTCGCATGTGGAACTTCATTTTAACAATGAGATTGATTCAGAAGAGCAGCGACAAGCGGGTGCTACCGTGGACTGCGCCGGTTTGAGCCGCTGAGTGTGCCGAGATGGCAGGCGCGGCCGGCGTGTGCGCGGACTGTTTCTGGAGGCAGAAAACGCTTCACGATTGTAATTTTTCACCACCCTAACACCTACTTTCTCGCATGTGGAACTTCATTTTAACGATGAGATTGATTCAGAAGAGCAGCGACAAGCGGTTGCTACCGGGGCCTGCGCCGGTTCGAGCCGCTGAGTGTGCCGAGCTGGCAGGCGCGGCCGGCGTGTGTGCGGACTGTTTCCGAAGGCAGAAAACGCGTCACGATTGCCTGCTATCTATTTCTTGCGAACAAACGCGCGGAATCTATAAATTCAGCTCAGCGATCGTCGTAGTTGACCATGGAGCAAAAACAGTGGGCGGAACAACGCCGACGACGCATCGTATGCGCGCATCGGGTCATGTGTCTCAAATTCACGCGTACGACTAGTCGTGGTGACAGTCGTAACGATCAGTCGCATGCGAATCGCGTATACCAATCCTACATGTGTCCAGCGCTTAACACAACTTTTAAAGTGCACACGCGTACATTAAACGCATGTTGGGTGTCCAGCTTGCTACCATATCGAGCGATATGCACTAAGGGCTAGGTAGCATCTCCAGAAAAAAGGAAAATCGAAAGAGGTTCTGTATCATTGGCGTTTTCTACGTGGAAGCACAGTGTATGGCGGTTAAATTATAAAGAATGATAAATAGTATTTAGCGCTCAAACGCACGCGTCAATCAGTTTAAACTTCTACGAAAGTATAAATGGAAGCGAGTGAGAGATCTCGCGTACTGCGCTTTCGAAATGAACTGGTGACTTAAGGTACCAGTAGGTGGGCGCCGAAGGCGAATGGCAATACGGCACCACGGAGGTATCCTCATTGTGAAAAAGCCACTTTTCGAGGCGCCTAAATTTTTTTTTCATATTAAGGTCCTTTGTCTTACGTGTAGTATTTGAGCGCGTCTTTTTTTCAGTTTTGGAACTATGTACAGTTCTGGGAATATGTATGCGTAGACAACAATTATTTTTCTTTAATTTTTGATGACTTGGAATTCGCTCAACTCTTGTGCTGTACTTCTTTGTTGTTTTATTTTGCTCACCTTATGTCTCCAGCTCACTTCTTAATACTGTGTTATTTTTTTCTTAATTCTCTATTTATGAGAACGAATTGCTCTGTTAGTTGTACACATAGACTCAGACGCTGTTGACAGGGTGTATGGTGGGCTGAGAACTCTCGTCAGGCCGTCTGTGCCGTTAGCCCATGTTTTCTCCTGCTCAGACGAGAAATCAAGGTTTTTTTTCCGTTAATTCAATCAGGATAACGCAACACATATAAGAAGATGAAAACACTTGGAAAACAAAGATGCCTTTAACAGACAGCAACACAAAAAATAACGCAGTGGACTAGCACAAGGCAGGAGGACCGAAAAAACACGGTCGCATCAAGCTGTGCGCAACACATAATCCCCTCACAAAGTAGTAAAACCATGTGAAAAAGCCTAAACGCCATTTCAAAAGCGCCGGAATATAGTTTAACTAGGTCCTTTTTGAGAACCAGTGCTCTGAACCTTGTCGTAAATACTCTTTTCGACGTTATTCAGAATTCGCCTCCGAGGCAAGGGTGATTTGCGCCGTGCAATTTTCTATCGCACGCTGTTTCCTGTGCACGCGCGCGACTACCGCGTGGGATCCGATGTGTCGTTAAGTGTAACTCTACCGCCTGTCATCACTTTCGTGGTATATGATCAGTTCTTTACCCGTGGCCCGATAGGTGGTGGAATTCTCAGAAGCCTATGTAAACCCTTTGAATTCTATGGCGTGGCCAATAGTGCGCTTATATAGATTTTGATGGATACAAACACATTCAAGCAATATAGAAAGAATCTGTTCTTTTTTTCTGGAGACCCCACATGCCTTACTAAGTCTCGAGGAAGCCGCACCTAGTCTAGGATAGACAGACCGACGTTAGCGATCCTACATTATAGAGAACTCCTTTATTAGAATGTCGGCTCAATTTAAAGCGCGCCGAAGGTATCTTAGCTAGAAACGCCATAGATGCACAATTAGCCTAACTTTGCATTGATTGAAATAGCACAAGTTAAAAAGGCATCACCAAACGCGTGCGAATAAACTATCAGCGTCATAAGTATTAAACACACTCAAGAAAACATGGGTGCACCTGCGCAAGGCGACGGCCTGCGTGAACAAGGGGCAGTGAGTTCCCGGCTTCCACACTCCTGGTGCGGGCCGTAGAGCGCAAGCTCCCGCTTTCCACTACCCTTCTGTCGGACTTAGTCCTATCCAGCGAACTCCCAAATTGTCGGAACAGCTGCAGAGTTGCCCCCTCTTCGCCGCTAGCTCGCCTCTACGTTTCTCTGCTCCGTTCGAGGCTTTTAGTCTACAGAACGCAGCATGAAGCCAGCCAACAGTGCTTGAGCAGTGTCATGTGTGACGAGATGGGCTACCTTGGAACTACTTGACGCTACTCTCGTATCACCTGTGCAATCTTTGCTGTTCCTTCATTTTTTATATCACTAAATTTCCATCCATGGAGTGGATAAAATGTAGGTTAATTCTCCTGTAAGTTCAATAATATCGGACGTCCATTTACTGTCCTCTTTCCTTAAACTATAACCGCCTCTCCCACTGCTACTACTACTACTACTCCACATAAACAGTTTCAACAGATCATCTTTCGAATGAAAGGGCAAAAAAACGGAGCAGCTTTCCTGCATCCATAGTAAAACCTAAGCAAACTAAAACACCGGAATCAGAACTAACTTACCAAACATGCATCCATACGGCCAAAAGCACCGGGTAGCTTAGTGACCAAAATGGCGCTTCCTTGCCGGAACAAAGGAATGCCTGCTCAAACTGCAGTGAGCACCTTGCCGGCCGCCGCAGAGAGCAAATGTCCACGGGTTGGCTTGAAATCAGCCCCATGTTCGGGTGCCTTATGTGGCCCTGCTCTCTACGGTATGCCAAAGGATGAGGCACAATGCGGCTGTGTACAAGACGTCTTTACTCACATAATGGCTAGCGACGGTGAACCGTCCAAGAGCATGCACACACCGAACCCACCAGTCCCGAGTCCGAGTCTCCGCGCAACACGCCCGCTGCTCCCCCATCACCACCCCTGCCCTTGTACACCAGCGCCATCCCTCGGACGCCGACATCCCTAGAACCCGCTGAATTTCTTCTACCCGGTTGTGCAGGTCTCGCTCTTCTTCTCGGAGAGCCGCGATCATAGCTCCTGATTCCTAGTCTGTGGCAGGAGTCAAAGCGCGTGAATCTTGCCGGGAGGACAGTTGGGCCGATCGTTGGATATAGGAGATATGGTTGACCCGGTTGCAGATGCCTACGTGACCTTTTTATTGGTCGAATGTTTATCGATTTGTGATCCCGGAGAAGCGGGGAGGGGCGCCCTCTCTGGCTGTGACGCAGCCGGGGCACCAAAACTACGGATCCTGCGGTGGCTGAGACTCTTCACGGAGAGTGTTATGTAGCGATTAGCGTAGTTCCTACTGGACGAGCGACGCCAGCTACTACGGCGATTACGACTACGGAGCGCCGACCGTTTGCCCGCTCCTTGCTCTATTCTGCGCGGCGCAAGGAGCTCGAAGCGCGCCTCAGGGGCAGTCGTGCGAAACATGCCTGGACAACCATGTTGGTGTCACCACCCAGCATGGTGCAAACTTCCCTGCAAGACCTGGCCACAATTGACCACATCTTCTACAAGCGCGTGCGAACCATCATGGACAGACTGGTAATTGCGGGAATCCCCCCCCTTGCAAACCTCCTTCCTCGCTACACCTTCGATAGCCACAGTGCGCACTAAAGATGTCCACTATAACACCCAATAATATTTTCAACTCCACGGGTTACCGTCCATGGACGCCCGCATTGCAGTGGAACTGCCGCTCTTTTCACAGGAAGAAAGTGGACTTGATCGAGATATTTCCACTTATCCATGAAAGACACACTGCAGCTTATATCGCACTTGAGGATGTTAAAGGACAACTCGTGAGGATCTCATCGTATGAAGGATATGCACCCCATGACGATCCCACACAAGCTGTCAAAGCGGCACTGTTCATCCACAGGGGGTTTACGCACGTACAACTGGGTACTCAACCATGGTGCAACGCTTTCGCTGAAGTAGCGGGGTGTCGAGTCGAGATACGCCACACCGAACAATTTTGGTGTGTTCTGTGTATATAAGTCCACAAGGCGCGCGCAAGAAATCGCAATTATCCCGCAGGGACCTAAGCTTCGTCTAGCACTTCCAGAAGCTGTACCCGAAGGACGTTTCACTTATGTGCGGGTATTTTAACGCTGAGCATGTTGCCTGGGGTTTTGAGATGACCAGTGATCGAGGAGAGCGCATCATAGCAGACGCGACGGCACATTGGCTAAAGTTGCTCAACACACCGCAGACGTATACTCGTTTAGGCCAAACCTAAAAGCAAGCTTAAATGACACCGCATTGCTCGTAGTTATAGTAGTAATAACTATATTTTACCCAAAAGTTCTGGTGATTGTGCTCTGAGCTGTTCACTCAGTCATTTAGACAGCGGGGCTCCCGGTGTTTTGGAAGCTCGGTGTCTTCAGCCATCAGGGGAAGAGCTTGTTGCACATGGGGAGCTCGTGGGTGTGGCTGCCGAACCTAGCCCGGTGGAAGATATACGAGGACACGTTAGGGAGTGACCACCTGCCCATTCTAATCCATCTCCGCCGGCGGACCACGAACTAGCGCTGGGTCCCACTTGAAGACGGCGTACATCACGCACTGGGAGAAGTATCGGTGCATTTTAATGAAAGAGCGACCAGCCGCCGGAATTCACAATCTCACAGGCCAGCTGTGCATGGTGAAAGAACAATCTACCAAGGAATTGCGCGCCCCATCACAGATCACCCGGAGCCAGACAGACACTTGGTGACGCTGTGGAACAGCCAGTTGCGAACATTCGGTCAGTATAAAAAGTGTGGTCATGCGCCACATCTCAAGCGACGTCTCCTCGAGGTGAGGAAGAAAATGGAGAGCCGCACTAACGCGCTAGCCACCAAGCGTTCGAAGGATGTATGGGAGACCATAAGTGAGCACAAACACACTTGGAAAGTCTGGGCTTTTATCCCATCCCTTTTTGGATAGCGCAAAACAAATAACGGTGCCGCGTGGGTGGCACTTCCCAAAGGTGTGAGCTAACCAGCTCGCCGAAGAAGCTGCCACAACCTTATTCGCTCTGACGTCACACCCTTCTGCGACTACCGACAATCGAGACGATACGTCTGCCGATGAGGATGCTTACAACGTCCCCTTCACAATGACTGAACTACACCATGTCCTGAAACGAGCAAACACTCGAAGCATGCCAGGGGCCGACAAAGAATGCATTTCCCACCTCCGAAACCTGTCGGATAGCCACAAGTAAGAACTTCTTGATGAAACACAGCACATCTCCAACAGTGGTGGGCTGTCTAAGACGTGCAAGTGCTCACTCGTAAAACCCATTCCGAATCCAGGCAAACCGCCTCTTTCCCTGTCCAACCTTCGCCCAATCTTCTTGGCATCGTGCATATGTAAAAGTATGGACAGAATGGTAAACACATGATTATTCTGCTATCTTGAGGAGCATCAGCTGTTGCCACCAACGCAGTATGGCTTCCGGTCTGGACTCTCTAATCAAGATGCGCTGCTTCACCTTCGAGAAGACCTGCTTGACAAGCACTCTAATCAGCCTCGTGCCGTAGTCGGTGTTAACATCAGGAAGACTTCCGATTCGGTTCCGCATGACACTGTTCTGACTAAGACCCGAGAGCTCCACATATGCAGGAGGCTTTATAACTTCATTGCAGCCTTCTTGCAAGACCGGACTTATCAGATCCAAACCCTGTGGCTCAATGGTCCAAACCGGTAGCTCAGTGGCTAAGGCGGTGCGCTGCTGTGCACGACAACGCGGGTTCGATTCCCGGGGGTGGCGGCCGCTTTTCTTAAGGAGGCGAAAAGCGACAATGCCCGTGTGCACGAGATTTCGGCGCCCGTAAAGATCCACAGGTGGTCAAAATTAATCCGGAGCCCTCCACTAAGGCGCGCCTCATCGCCTGCGTTGCGTCGGCGTGGTAAACCCTACAATCAGTCAACCGCATAAGCCAGGCGACCAGTGCCATTCATCACAACACCATCGGAGTGCCTGAAGGCTCAGGTATTGCGCCTACCCTCTGCAACATTGTCACGCATGGCCTTCCGTGCACGTTTGAAGTGGTAGCTATGCTTAATTACGCATTTATGCCGACGACGTCACCGTGTGGAAGCCCCAGGGTTCCATCGTTGCATCAGAGGCTACGCTCCGACAGAAGCTTGACATCATAGATGAATACACGTGCGACGTCGGCCTCACTATTTCACCAGATAAAGGCGAATTTGTGGTCATTCACGGGTGCAGGCATTCAATGCCGAAAAAGGCGGAGTAGGAGGCATAGGAAGTGCGGATTGGAAGGCAAAATATTTCAAGGAAACCGTCCATCAAAATTCTCTCATGAACCTGGACTAGAATGGTACCGCCTCTACCTGGTTCCAACAGCCATTAAAGACATGCAATGCAATACTTCACGTTCTCAGACATATTTCAAACCATACGAAAGGTGTGAATGAAAGGGAGATGCGGCAGATCGCACAAGCATTGTTATTATCTCGTATTGTGTACAGACTCCTGTACCAATCGGTAAATCGCACCCAGAAGCTAGAACTCGAAAGGCTTCCCAACGAACCACGCCTCATTGCCCCGGGACTTCCCAGCTACACCCGTTTCGAGCATTGAAGAGCTTCAGCCGTATTAACGACTTCTCCGAGATCACAGGCACTCACCGGAACACGCAAGAAGTCCGGCTTTGCGCAACAGAGGCTCGCCGTGACATTGTTCGCCGTCTAGGCTATAACAATAGTGGTCTACCATTACTGTCGCAGCACACACCCCCGCGGGAGTACATTACCTTTACAGATGGCTAGCCACTACACGTTCGCATGGGACCTCGTCACGGCGGTTGAAGAAGAGCCCATGCGAAACGTCTCGCCCGCTCCACACACGCGGCATTTAAACACAAGCGTGTCATCTACACGGACGCTGCCATGCCCACTACGGCCGACTCACACATGGTGTACGCCATGGCCTGGTTCGAGAAGACTACTGGACTTCAAGGCCACCATAACCACGTCGGTGTCACTACGGCCCACAGCACACAACCTGAACTGCAGGCCATCTGTGCCTATGTCGACGCAGCTCTCCAGGAAGACCAAACGAGCTCCACTGTCCATGCGTACACGGGCTCACAAGCAGCGTATCCAGACTGTGCCAATGTGCAATTCACCAGCCCCGTCACCGAAGTCATTCGCCGCAAAGTTCTGAAACTCCGGGCATCGGGTAACGGCTTCTTACTTCACTGGGTGCGATCACACTGCAGTATCCTCGGAAATGAAAAAGTGCAGCGACTAGCACGGGTTCATTTACTCTCCGTGCTAGCTCGGAGCTCCTTCCTCATCGTGACGACGGCGTCCTTGCCCGTCCGTGAAAAAGCCGATCCCACTGCTGAACTACAGCTTAGTCAAGCCCGCCACGCAGCTTTTCTCGCAGTCACTGCCAACTCTCTGCACATCCCTGCAGTTCTTTCCCGTGAGTTCTCTCGGCGGGAATTGTGGATTATGCTACGCATGCAGACAGGAACACTGCTCACACCACTTTTGCCTGACCGTTTTCGTCGCCGTTTGGCCGTCCCAGTGTACCAACCACTTTCCGCACTTGCCACACGAGGGCAGACCTAGAGCTTCTGGTGTGGGACTGCTCCAGCAACAGTATTCCTCGGTACCGTGCCCTCACCAACGTGCGACTAGGACCGTCGCCCTGGTCTCGCCTCTCCTGGTCCTTGTCCGCAGCCTAAAGCTCTTGCTTTGTATGCTACTAGCTTGTGGCGCGCCCTGCTGCTTTTTCTCTTGGACCCCGCAGCAACCGTGGCTGGTGAACGGCTTTGTGTCGACACGCAGGACACTACGAGGCTAGGACTCCAGGCGACCACGGTGTTGCATCCAGGTCGTTGGCGCAGTAAATGTTGGCATATTAATCCTTTCCCACTTACCCTCCTCTACCAATCCGCCTACAAACCCTACTGTTATCCTTAGAAGCGCTAAAGCGCAACAAAATGGAATAAACGTGTTGCCAATTCCCCGAGATCACGCGTGGCCGGCGGCCGCACGGCAGGCGAGGAGGGCGAGGGGAGAGAGCTCCATGGGAGGGGCTCCAAGAAAAACCTTCTATTCCAGAAGGCATTGCGCCAAGGCGTTCCCCACAACCTATGCAAGCTATATTTCTTAGGGTTACCGTCGGGAATCCAGCAAATTCGCAACCAGGCGCTGCGATGGTGAAAGCACTAGATAGGAGTAAAACAGGCTATAGAGGGGACAGATTTCTTACAAGTCTTCTGTCGACATGTATCCAAACCAGGGGGCGTCTTCAGTGCACCTAAGTCTCCTGTTCTCTCTGTGTCATGGCGGCTTTGTAGCAGCGCCCCAAAAATGTAGCCGCTTTTAGCGTCCGCTCAAAATTGTGCCAAGCTGATGTTTTACTAGGGTAATAAACTGAGACATGGGTGAAATCCAATGCCCTACTTGTTTTGGGCCTCCCTTCTAATTGCACATTCAAGTTATGCCCAAGAAATCCCAGGCATTTTAATTCGGTATTGCTGTGCATTATGAAGTAGTTTGTCAGTGTTACCAACTCTACGTTTTATGTCATAAAGGTCAAACAACATGTGCGCCAAGCATGGCTACATACGTGGCATGAAAAACCTTTGGAGGGACTCTTCACGAGGTCAAAGATACCGAATCACCACATTGCTAAGTGCGCGACGCAGTGTCAGTCCACGCAAAACTTGCGAAAGGGCATGCAGTATAGCTTAATATTTCTTGCGGCACCACATCATAACAGTGAAACCGAGATTCGTTTTCACCCAATTTTATCCCTTCCGCAACTGGTTTTAATAGCAGCACTGCGGTTTATGGCTCCTTAAAGCTAAGTCGCAGTGGCCGGTGAATTGGTTTTTAGGAAAGAGCCATGTGTTCCTAAATATCTGTTGTTGCCTGCAATTATTACAGCGATAAGCTGCATGATTGGCTTTACCCACCCCTACGAAGAGGAGCAATTAAGGAGACGCCGCAATAATAAAAGCACGACTTACACCAACGTACCTTCGAGCGAGTGGTAATTTTACTTCATTCTGTAATTATTTGATTAGCTCTGAAGTATAAGGTAGCCTGTATATTCCTTGTTGAATGAACTTTCATAACAGTTCAGTGCGCTTGCAGTCGTTTCGTCTTCAACGTTCCAGCTATTCAAATCACTGTGAACTTTAATGTAGTAATCGTACATAATCTGCACATTCTTCATACAAGGAAAAATACGCTTTAAAACTCTAATATTGATGCAGTTTATGATGGCATTTTCATTTCTACCACATGTGTATATATTGTTTTGCCTTTGGGCTAATACTGAATTAACTCGTGAAATAGCGTTTTGCTTGTCATTGTTTTAATGAGACGACTTTTGCGATATATATAAAAATATATCCTTAGGAGGCTTCACACTGTTGGTTTATAGGCACTATCGCGTTTTTTTTCCGCATTTCGAAACGCAATTATCAAATGTCCATGCGTGAAATAGCATTAAGCATTCAAAATGTGAATATTCGTTTTGTTACGTAGATGTTTCTATTTGTACTTTATGAAACGCTAGTATAAACTTTTTACTTAACTTATGTATTGTTTTATTTACACTTTTCTCTAAACGTCTTGTTTCTTTAAACTTTTTTTCGTTTCTTTAAGCAAAAGCCTGTGTCAGGCAGTAAGTAGCCTTGAGCTCTTGCTTCACTTTCCACGATGGGAAAGTGAGTCTTTGATACCTCAAACCCTCAAAAATTAGCAGTACCATTTATGTTATATAGTTTTTTTAAGTATATTTTAGGTAACTCATTTTCAGAAGAGGCTATGCTGATGTTTTTTCGTTGGCCAGTTTCGCAAGCCAACAAGACTGGTTAGGCTGCCATGATGTCACAGGTGCTGAAGCTGGTCAGTGCAAGCTTGCTGTTGCTTTTTGGCACCCATCTCTGATGTTAAGTTTCCCATTTGCAGACGTACCTGTGTATATCTGTGAGGGTATGTTCGGGTTGACTTCTGTGTGTTGACTAAAGCAGTAACAATATGGACGCGGTTGCGTGCTCTGTACCACGATATCTCGCGCCAGCATGTTACAAAGCGCACAAGGTGAGTGATGAAAACCAGCTCGTAGAGGTATGCGAGCGGGCGCAGTGCCGCGCTTGACGAGACAACTCAGTCGGATGGCCCAATTTTCCTCATACAATTCCTCGCTTGATAAGGTGCTCTTGGCTACTAATGTAATACACAACAGCGGCCACATTTGACCTCACATCAAAGCAACATTAGCTATGTTATCCTTTTACTGAAATACTGGAGCGTTGAGAAATAATTAGGCACAGAACAATGAGAGCCAAGGCTGCCTTCGCTGAAACGAAGTCTGTTCGCAGGCGTGTTTATTCCTTGATAATGCCTGTTTCAGCTGTGACACAGGAAAGTGCTCACCACCAGTAAGCATTTCGGCTTACGAGGAACGTATGACACTTGATCATGATAAAAACTTATGAGAACACTCAACAGCAGCAATGTTGATTGCTACGGCCACCAGCTGCATGCTCCAGGGATGTCCCAGCACCAGCCGTATAGGTGATAGGACAGAGGTGTGCCTTGTATCCTGCTGTTGCGACGCAGCACACTGTGCGTGAGTGCGTGGAATCGAGCCCAAAAGAATACGTGTGATTACTGATTAGAATAGCAGCACACCGCTCGTAAATTGAAACACCTTCCTGAAAAAGCAGGTGAAAAGTTAGCGCAAGCTACGGGAATACCCCAGGAATACATTATTTCCAACGCTAACGAGGTAAGGTTCCATGTAGCCTCTAAAAAGTGTAGATTTAATGCATACATGTTCATCTGAACAATGGTATTGTACTGCATGGATTTAGCGAAGTACTGTTTGTGCCATAGGCAGCAGGACAACGTAGAGTAGGAGTACGTACATGGCTCGCCACTATATTATCCATGGAATATACCATTCAGGTATCATCGTGTAAACAGCTTATTAAAATACCATGGCATGTGCATTCCACATTATTCGCACGATATTTTACTTGTAGCAACAGGAAATAAAGGGCGATGTTTCGTGGATATCTGCAATCTCAATTGCTTACATGGCCAGGCTATGTCTGTCACGTAATGTGGCTTGCTGGTGTGTCAATGCGAAGGAGAGGAAGTGCCGAAAGTGGCTAAACAGGATGCAGGTGGGAACATGATAATCACTGGCTTTCACCCTAAATCACGTGAGCAGACCAACGGGCCAAATTGATTTTTTGTACTGTACAATATTTCAATTTGTATTCCGAGCGCTTTTTAACTCAAACCAAATAATGAGAGCATCAAGGTATTTACAGACAAATTTATCACCGCCTGTACAAACGTATTTTTGACCTAGAGCCCTTAGGGCCTCGGACATTGAACGTTCTGTGCGAGTAAGGGCAATTCGTTAGTAAGAGATCCTAGGGTTATATTAAATACTCCACATGGTCAATGTACTACTTTGACACGATGCCTGTCACAGCTTAGGTACTGATTGACGGAGGGGCGGGTATAATTCTAGGGCAAGCTGCTAGAATATACTGACACATTAATTGAAAGGTTGCGAACTGCAAATACATAGGCACGGCCTTTCACCTTTAATTATTTTT